>OU744730.1:61762838-61878596 GCA_916613615.1 Steromphala cineraria
GAGGTGTGTGGTAGAGAGAGGTGGGTGGTAGAGAGAGGTGGGTGGTAGAGAGAGGTGGGTGGTAGAGAGAGGTGTGTGGTAGAGAGAGGTGGGTGGTAGAGAGGTGGGTGGTAGAGAGAGGTTGGTGGTAGAGAGAGGTGGGTGGTAGAGAGAGGTGGGTGGTAGAGAGAGGTGGGTGGTAGAGAGGTGGGTGGTAGAGATAGGTGGGTGGTAGAGAGAGGTGTGTGGTAGAGAGAGGTGGGTGGTAGAGAGGTGGGTGGTAGAGAGAGGTTGGTGGTAGAGAGAGGTGGGTGGTAGAGAGAGGTGGGTGGTAGAGAGAGGTGGGTGGTAGAGAGAGGTGGGTGGTAGAGAGAGGTGGGTGGTAGAGAGAGGTGGGTGGTGGAGAGAGGTGGGTGGTAGAGAGAGGAGGGTGGTAGAGAGAGGTGGGTGGTAGAGAGAGGTGGGTTGTAGACAGAGGAGGGTGGTCGAGAGAGGAGGGTGGTTGAGAGAGGTGGGTGGTAGAGAGAGGTGGGTGGTTGAGAGAGGTGGGTGGTAGAGAGAGGTGGGTGGCAGAGAGAGGTGTGTGGTAGAGAGAGGTGGGTGGTAGAGAGGTGGGTGGTAGAGAGAGGTGGGTGGTAGAGAGAGGTGGGTGGTGGAGAGAGGAGGGTGGTAGAGAGAGGTGGGTGGTAGAGAGAGGTGGGTGGTTGAGAGAGGTGGGTGGTAGAGAGAGGTGGGTGGTAGAGAGAGGTGTGTGGTAGAGAGAGGAGGGTGGTAGAGAAATTATTTTGATACCAGGCGAGAGAAAGTCGTTGCCCACCTTTGCTCATTTCGTTCGCACATAGGGAAAACTGATACTTTCATATCAGTGCGCAAACGCTAAACTTGGCCTTTGGCTCAACTCACCTTTCTACCATACCTAACCAACCCTGCGATCTATATTCGTGCACAAAGATCTTGTCTTTGTCCCTTAACTTTTACAGAACGACCTACCTTCACCTTAATATAATTGCGAAAATAAATCTTAAAGAGCATGAAGTTTTCACAACCGAGGAACTGTGTCGTATGACTTTCCCAAAAAGTGATGGATGTTTGTCTAATCCTCCGTTGACAAGATGTAAAAAATGTAGTCTTAGATAGTAGCTAGAGTTCAAAATAGGCTCTATGTAGAAGCGAAATGTGTGGGGGTTTTTTATGCAAAGATGATTGATCAAATGAATGTTTGAAATGATGATGATTTTTTATTCCTTTTTAAGTTTAAGAACAATAAATCCGATTACACAATTCGTAAGCACATCCCGACTGTAATTAGCATTTTTGCGAGAATTTTTTCACATGTAGTTATGTTGAATTTGATCGTGAAATTGAGTTAGGATCTAATGATCAAGTGATCAATAACTGGTTAAATCAGTTGATCCCGATTATTTTGCTGCAGGTCGGATCACTGTATCGAGCTAGAAGAAACCCGAGGACTATGGGTTCCATCTTGTTTCATGAAACATTAGATAATAATATTCTAATTTACATTAGTGCCAATATCCATGTGCCTTTTAAGTAGCAAGATAAAGGTGATCCTACCAACGATTTTCTGAAAGTCAATGTTCACATTCTTGAGAATGCCGTTTTCGTATAAAAGCAACAAAACGTATTTAGAGAATAACCAACGAGGTACGAGTGATTACGGGATATCTGCCCGAGTCGAAATAATGTTCACAGTCGCGAGCCTTGGCGAGCGACTGAACATTATTTTGACGAGGGCAGATATCCCGTAATCACTCGTACCGAGTTGGTTATTCTATATATTACCCATTTGTAATGAAATATGATTAAAAACGACTGAAAAGATGCGATTGAGAAATCGTAGTAATGCTGTAGTAAGTGATACCAATCAGCTGATCAGTATTCATACGCGTGTCCAACCGAACATCTCCAGAGTGAATTAGTCAACAACGCATCGGAATCTAGTTCAGTTTCAAAACAATACGAAAATGACGAAAATAATGTCCCTGAATGATATAATACACTTTTCAACATTGAACAAATTTACACACATAAAACTCTTAACAAACAACATTATTTGATAAAGATAATAAGTATTTGAATCAGCCGATCGTCACGCCGTACTACCACTGTGATGTGTTGTTGACGGCACAATGTTGTAACGAAATTGTCAAAAACCTGTCAATTTTTTTAAACTATACTTGATAAAAATGGCAATATATTTAAGAGAAACTTTCAAAGAATGCACCAAAACAAGTCTGTATGTCAGGATAATCAAATAATCTGAAGTTTGAACAACATTTGTTTCTTTCGACGTTACTTTCATTCACGTAGCAAGTGTCAAGAACGATAACTCTAATCGGCCTGTAATCACGGTAGGATTGTTCCCAGGGCTGATCAACTTTGAGTATGTTGATTTGTAAAAGTTATTGCTTTCATGAATGTATGTATTGAATTTGAGTCCCTGTGGTTTTTATGTGTTAATAATTACTAATGGATCAGTGAAATTCTTGTGCTTGGATAGATTTCATGAATTTTCGATGGCAGCCATGTTTGTTTACAAACAGACAGCGCTTATCGTACCTTTGGAAAAAGCACAATCTTGAGATCACAATGAAACTTAACACGTAGATGAATAGTTTCAAATAATACTGCGTTTAAATATCAACCTGTGAGTTATATGATGTACAGTAATATTCATCGTTCTACGATTTTATTTTTAACCTAATCGACATACGTTCGACACGTTCGATTTATCAATGAAACTTGAAAATAGTTCCGTCGACCAATCGTCTTTCATTCTCTTAGGAACCGACCAATCAGCGTTGAGAATCACTAAAAAGCACATGTGCGGATATCAAAAAAATATCCACTCGTGTATCCTCGCCCGTATGGGTAATATACCTGTATACAACTGTAATATGTTTTCTCAAAACGTCATTATCCTACCTCATGTAAGAATCTCGATCTCTGATTGGTTCACGTGACCCTGGATAACTACTGATATCATCCTCTTGTGCGGGAGGATAGATTATGTATACCCCGCCATGAAAAAAGTGTGCAGATTGAGCTCCCTGAAAAGTAATTTTCATAGAATACATTGATGTAACCTTTGCTCAAATAAGATGTAGCTTTATACAAACTAAAGTCAAAGTAATTGCAAGCTGTATAAATGCAAATAAACATACATGTATATTGCCATAATTACCGTATTAATTTAAGATTTGGTGTTTAAAATGTTTCTCGTCGAAAAAAATGTTAATAGAGTGTCGCGGCTTTCTTGATCATTGCATATGAGAATCGGTTCACATTTATTCGAAATATCAGTAATCACTCACTGTTTCCTTGTGTGTCTTGCAAGGGATGTTGTTTAACATCGAAATTATGCTTCAAGAACTGTGTTCATAAAAAGAAATTCATCTGACTAAGCCAGGCACTGACACGATTGATGATGTCGTTTTCAAAACAACTGTAACAGAAGTGGGTAATTACATGTCCAAGATCCCAAGACTTTGCGTTGTGTTATTTGTTTATACCATCATGTTTCACTTTCAGACCAATTTACCCACGCTGCTCCCCGGTTTCGGGATGTAGCGTTATGATCAATAACATACAAACCATATTACCGTTATGTATTTATTACAAAGTTGGAAAACTCAACAAAAATAAAGATGAACAAAAATATACAATGTGGATTTTCAGATACTGGGAAGATACAAACTCAACCAGGGTAAACACTGCCTATAAAAATGCCCTATATGTCAATCAAACACCCTAACACTACGCGGGGTAGGTAATCACTTGTAAATCCTCCCGCCCATTCTGTTTCTAAGCAATATCCCGACTAAATCTACCCATAACTCCCTAACGTAAAAATATACTCTGATCTACCCCCGCACCACCCGTGTCTAATTCTAACTACCAATTAACTATACTACTAATTTCTACACTAATCACTACGCTGTGGGGGAAGGGTCGTCTGTCTCATTACGAAACAAGAAGCTGCCTAGTGGACAAGGCAAACAGGACGGCTGTCTTATTACAAGACAAGAAGCTGCCTAATGGACAAGGCAAACGGGACGGCTGTCTTATTACAAGACAAGTCTCACCTAGCGAGATATAATTCTACACTAGACAATGAGATATCGATCGCGCATCCCTTATATACCCGACTCAGCAGGCCTATCCCATTACGTGCGCACCCCTGTACCTAAAATTAACTGTCCCCGTGCATGCGACCAATCGCTGACGCGTAATGGCGATCCAAACAAGCCGACAACTGCTTCGCCCGCGATCGCACATTCTCGTAAACAAGTACCTATAGGTAAGTATTAATCCATTAATTACCAAAATTACATTACTACATCCCAAATAATACTATAAAACAACACTTAATACTAATAATTACTCTTATAAAACTAGCCCCCGTTACATTCCTCCCCCCTTAAAAAGAAAAAAGAGAGATGTAAATAGCACTTTTTTTTCCCCAAACGTAATGCAAACAAGTAAAACAGCAACAAAAGTAAAATAAAAAAAACAATGACCAAGTTCATAGTCCAGAGCAAAAATCACAGTCCCAGATACTCCAGGTCAAGCTTGTTCTGTTCCTCACGGCAGACAGGTATGATCACGGGAATGCTGTGACGACGGGCTTGCTCCCTAACCCTGGCAGTGTCGCGGTCATCCGGTGCGGAAGGAGGAAGGAGGTCCCCTGGATCCTTATACTCCGGGTTATGCTTCCTGACTCCCTTGAAGGTAGCACCAGAAGGGTGGGACCTAAGGTGCGTCCTGGCGTGCGGCTTGCGTCTGTCCCTCCGGCCACACTTGCTACACTGGAAACAGACCCTCTTCGCCACATGGTAACGCTTCCAGTGGTCCATAAGGCCATTCCAACGGCGGAACGTGGTAGTAGGGCATCCACTTACAGGGCAACTCATGCCATGGGGAGGGAATGGCTCTCTCAGATCCTCCTGGAATTCCCTGAATTCATCCTCGTCGATTTTATAGCTCCATACTGCCAAATCAAACCAAACCAAACAGAAGATCAAATAAGGGAACTAAATAAAAACAAATTAGTGAAAATTATAATAAATTCCCTTCCCAGGGTCTAGTCTCTCAAGGTGAGAATATGTCTCGAGGTTTGACCCTCCTTCCACAGCGAGTGCGTAGTACCTGTCTTGTACTAGTACCCCCAGTTGCCTGGATAGGAGACAATGAATCGTCAACATCCACAAGAGTTTCCCCTATATCCTCACTATCTAGCTCCTCCCCAAGATCTTCGCTTGATTGTTCTAACAGCCAATTGCTAGGAGAATCATTTCCCTCATACAACTTAAGATGGTCTATATGTACGGAAATACATGACTTAGAACTATCTTTTTGTATCCTATAGGTAAGAGGCGACAACTTCCCAATAACGAGATAAGGACCAGTCCAACCAAGCTCGAGTTTCTGCCCTGCCTTTGGAGGATACCAACGCCAAACCCATTGACCTTCCTCAAATTCCTTATGCCTTACGTTAACATCATAATGCTTCTTCTGCAGGCTTGCAGAAACCTCAAGATTTTTATTGGCGAACTCAAAGTTTTTCTGAATTGATCTTTGCAACCACTCGACATACTCAACTGGACAATCAATCCGGAGAACTCCTGGCGGATCACCCACCATAAAATCAAGAGGCATCCTGATCTCCCTACCCGTCATCAGTAAGTTGGGACTACACTTGGTACTATCATGAACACTAGCCCTATAAGCCATGAGGAGAAATGGCAACTGATCATCCCAATCTAATGGTTCCTGGTGCACAAAGATAGAAAGCATGTGTCGAAGAGTACGATTGAACCTTTCCACTAGGCCATCTGACTGAGGATGATACGGAGTAGTACGAGATTTGTTGACACCTAACCTCTGACATACTGTGGAAAATAACTCTGACTCAAATTCCCGACCTTGATCAGTATGAATTTGAGTTGGACACCCAAAGCGACAAAGAACCTCAGTAACGAGCTTATCAGCAACTGTTAATGCTGTATGGTTAGGGATAGGGAAGGCCTCTTTCCATTTGGTATAATAGTCACCCACTACCATGATATACTCATTCCCATTACGTGTCACGGGCAGAGGACCAACTATATCAATCGCAATGCACTCCATGGGAGACCTGACGACAAACTGTTTCAACGGTGCCCTATTCTTTCCAGGACCAGGCCTACTCCTAGCGCATAGATCACACTGCCTACACCAGCGCTTGACCGCTTCAGACATCCCAGGCCAGTAGAACCTATGCTTTATTGCCCTCAAAGTCTTATCTCTACCAAAATGACCAGCAGTCTGATTGCGGTGCAGATGTTCAAAGATAGTGTCCCTAACCTCTCCAGGAGCGAGCAACTGATAAACTTCACCATGATCAAAAAGATGCTTACGGTACAACAGATGATTTTCAATCACTAGACTATCCCATTGACCCCATAAAGCTTTAGCCTCACTGCTCAGATCAACAACCTCAAGCTTTGCAGGCTTGTTGGAAGACAACAGGAGCTTCTTCCTAATAGGACCTATACCACTATCCTGCACCTGCATCTCCATGAGCTCATCCCTTGTCCATACAGGAAGCCAGTTAGGCACATTCTCTTGTGCAATGCTGTCAACCTGTAGAGAACTTATCACAACACCGTTACCAGAAACTTCTCACTCTGGAAATTCTATGGGGGGATCTACCAGATCATAGCAATCAGAACAAGCAACTCGACCCCACTTCCTAGAGGGTTTCCGTGACAACGCATCAGCGTTCGAATGCTTGGTACCGGGCCTGTACTGAATTTCGAAGTCAAACGTCTCAATGACACTAAGCCAACGTGCCAGCATGCCTTCGGCATCCTTTAAGTTATGCAACCACACCAGAGGGGCGTGGTCAGTTCGTAACACGAACTTACGACCAAACAGAAAGTGCTTGAACTGTCTGAGAAACGTAACTACCGCCAAAAGTTCCCTTCTTGTGGTACAATAGTTCTCCTGGGCCCGATTCAGTGACCTACTAGCATACGCTATGACTTTTTCCTCACCACCCTGAATTTGGGATAATACAGTTGGGTTAATAGAGTGTCGCGGCTTTCTTGATCATTGCATATGAGAATCGGTTCACATTTATTCGAAATATCAGTAATCACTCACTGTTTCCTTGTGTGTCTTGCAAGGGATGTTGTTTAACATCGAAATTATGCTTCAAGAACTGTGTTCATAAAAAGAAATTCATCTGACTAAGCCAGGCACTGACACGATTGATGATGTCGTTTTCAAAACAACTGTAACAGAAGTGGGTAATTACATGTCCAAGATCCCAAGACTTTGCGTTGTGTTATTTGTTTATACCATCATGTTTCACTTTCAGACCAATTTACCCACGCTGCTCCCCGGTTTCGGGATGTAGCGTTATGATCAATAACATACAAACCATATTACCGTTATGTATTTATTACAAAGTTGGAAAACTCAACAAAAATAAAGATGAACAAAAATATACAATGTGGATTTTCAGATACTGGGAAGATACAAACTCAACCAGGGTAAACACTGCCTATAAAAATGCCCTATATGTCAATCAAACACCCTAACACTACGCGGGGTAGGTAATCACTTGTAAATCCTCCCGCCCATTCTGTTTCTAAGCAATATCCCGACTAAATCTACCCATAACTCCCTAACGTAAAAATATACTCTGATCTACCCCCGCACCACCCGTGTCTAATTCTAACTACCAATTAACTATACTACTAATTTCTACACTAATCACTACGCTGTGGGGGAAGGGTCGTCTGTCTCATTACGAAACAAGAAGCTGCCTAGTGGACAAGGCAAACAGGACGGCTGTCTTATTACAAGACAAGAAGCTGCCTAATGGACAAGGCAAACGGGACGGCTGTCTTATTACAAGACAAGTCTCACCTAGCGAGATATAATTCTACACTAGACAATGAGATATCGATCCCGCATCCCTTATATACCCGACTCAGCAGGCCTATCCCATTACGTGCGCACCCCTGTACCTAAAATTAACTGTCCCCGTGCATGCGACCAATCGCTGACGCGTAATGGCGATCCAAACAAGCCGACAACCGCTTCGCCCGCGATCGCACATTCTCGTAAACAAGTACCTATAGGTAAGTATTAATCCATTAATTACCAAAATTACATTACTACATCCCAAATAATACTATAAAACAACACTTAATACTAATAATTACTCTTATAAAACTAGCCCCCGTTACATTCCTCCCCCCTTAAAAAGAAAAAAGAGAGATGTAAATAGCACTTTTTTTTCCCCAAACGTAATGCAAACAAGTAAAACAGCAACAAAAGTAAAATAAAAAAAACAATGACCAAGTTCATAGTCCAGAGCAAAAATCACAGTCCCAGATACTCCAGGTCAAGCTTGTTCTGTTCCTCACGGCAGACAGGTATGATCACGGGAATGCTGTGACGACGGGCTTGCTCCCTAACCCTGGCAGTGTCGCGGTCATCCGGTGCGGAAGGAGGAAGGAGGTCCCCTGGATCCTTATACTCCGGGTTATGCTTCCTGACTCCCTTGAAGGTAGCACCAGAAGGGTGGGACCTAAGGTGCGTCCTGGCGTGCGGCTTGCGTCTGTCCCTCCGGCCACACTTGCTACACTGGAAACAGACCCTCGTCGCCACATGGTAACGCTTCCAGTGGTCCATAAGGGCATTCCAACGGCGGAACGTGGTAGTAGGGCATCCACTTACAGGGCAACTCATGCCATGGGGAGGGAATGGCTCTCTCAGATCCTCCTGGAATTCCCTGAATTCATCCTCGTCGATTTTATAGCTCCATACTGCCAAATCAAACCAAACCAAACAGAAGATCAAATAAGGGAACTAAATAAAAACAAATTAGTGAAAATTATAATAAATTCCCTTCCCAGGGTCTAGTCTCTCAAGGTGAGAATATGTCTCGAGGTTTGACCCTCCTTCCACAGCGAGTGCGTAGTACCTGTCTTGTACTAGTACCCCCAGTTGCCTGGATAGGAGACAATGAATCGTCAACATCCACAAGAGTTTCCCCTATATCCTCACTATCTAGCTCCTCCCCAAGATCTTCGCTTGATTGTTCTAACAGCCAATTGCTAGGAGAATCATTTCCCTCATTCAACTTAAGATGGTCTATATGTACGGAAATACATGACTTAGAACTATCTTTTTGTATCCTATAGGTAAGAGGCGACAACTTCCCAATAACGAGATAAGGACCAGTCCAACCAAGCTCGAGTTTCTGCCCTGCCTTTGGAGGATACCAACGCCAAACCCATTGACCTTCCTCAAATTCCTTATGCCTTACGTTAACATCATAATGCTTCTTCTGCAGGCTTGCAGATACCCCAAGATTTTTATTGGCGAACTCAAAGTTTTTCTGAATTGATCTTTGCAACCACTCGACATACTCAACTGGACAATCAATCCGGAGAGCTCCTGGCGGATCACCCACCATAAAATCAAGAGGCATCCTGATCTCCCTACCCGTCATCAGTAAGTTGGGACTACACTTGGTACTATCATGAACACTAGCCCTATAAGCCATGAGGAGAAATGGCAACTGATCATCCCAATCTAATGGTTCCTGGTGCACAAAGATAGAAAGCATGTGTCGAAGAGTACGATTGAACCTTTCCACTAGGCCATCTGACTGAGGATGATACGGAGTAGTACGAGATTTGTTGACACCTAACCTCTGACATACTGTGGAAAATAACTCTGACTCAAATTCCCGACCTTGATCAGTATGAATTTGAGTTGGACACCCAAAGCGACAAAGAACCTCAGTAACGAGCTTATCAGCAACTGTTAATGCTGTATGGTTAGGGATAGGGAAGGCCTCTTTCCATTTGGTATAATAGTCACCCACTACCATGATATACTCATTCCCATTACGTGTCACGGGCAGAGGACCAACTATATCAATCGCAATGCACTCCATGGGAGACCTGACGACAAACTGTTTCAACGGTGCCCTATTCTTTCCAGGACCAGGCCTACTCCTAGCGCATAGATCACACTGCCTACACCAGCGCTTGACCGCTTCAGACATCCCAGGCCAGTAGAACCTCATCTTCACAACGTCACGGGCGAAACGAAAAAGTTTCTAAACTTTCCCATTCCTCCCTTGACATCATTGGCCGTGATTTCTGTGCTAGCATTTCAACCCGCTGCACGGAAGTAGAATAGTCCAATCAGAAGACAGCATGTTAACTGAACCGATTTGAAAAAATACTATTTTGTATGTGTTTTACAAGGGCGAGAAACATTAATTTGAGTGATACATAAATGTTTGTCTTCTCTGCATTCTCGGTGCTCATCAAAAACGTGAAAACAACCATGCGGACTGAAATTTGAAATTAAATTTCACTCGGATAGTTTTCAAAAAGATCGTCTGTTAGTATTTTGAATTTGTTCCGAAATTTCATTGGCTATTTTGTAAGAGCTGATAAGGGGCGTAACTCGTGATCACGATAGGTGTCGCTGCTCCGGATCACCAGTTTTCTACCTTGTGAAGGCAAGGTCTAAAGCGAGGAGAGTTGCTCGATACGTTTTCACCTTGCCGTGGGAAGATGGTAGAACCTATGCTTTATTGCCCTCAAAGTCTTATCTCTACCAAAATGACCAGCAGTCTGATTGCGGTGCAGATGTTCAAAGATAGTGTCCCTAACCTCTCCAGGAGCGAGCAACTGATAAACTTCACCATGATCAAAAAGATGCTTACGGTACAACAGATGATTTTCAATCACTAGACTATCCCATTGACCCCATAAAGCTTTAGCCTCACTGCTCAGATCAACAACCTCAAGCTTTGCAGGCTTGTTGGAAGACAACAGGAGCTTCTTCCTAATAGGACCTATACCACTATCCTGCACCTGCATCTCCATGAGCTCATCCCTTGTCCATACAGGAAGCCAGTTAGGCACATTCTCTTGTGCAATGCTGTCAACCTGTAGAGAACTTTTCACAACACCGTTACCAGAAACTTCTCACTCTGGAAATTCTATGGGGGGGATCTACCAGATCATAGCAATCAGAACAAGCAACTCGACCCCACTTCCTAGAGGGTTTCCGTGACAACGCATCAGCGTTCGAATGCTTGGTACCGGGCCTGTACTGAATTTCGAAGTCAAACGTCTCAATGACACTAAGCCAACGTGCCAGCATGCCTTCGGCATCCTTTAAGTTATGTAACCACACCAGAGGGGCGTGGTCAGTTAGTACCACGTACTTACGACCAAACAGAAAGTGCTTGAACTGTCTGAGAAACGTAACTACCGCCAAAAGTTCCCTTCTTGTGGTACAATAGTTCTCCTTGGCCCGATTCAGTGACCTACTAGCATACGCTATGACTTTTTCCTCACCACCCTGAATTTGGGATAATACAGCACCAATCCCAGAAGCACTAGCATCTGTATCTAGAATGAACTGTCCCTCATCATTAGGAAAAGACAGAACAGGGGCTGTAACTAAACTGTTCTTCAGTTCTTGGAAAGCACGCTGACAATCAGTATCCCACAAAAAGGTGACCTTCTTACGAGTAAGACGCCTCAAAGGGGAAGCTATCAGGGAGAAATTGTCAACAAAGTGCTGATAATAGCCCACAAGACCAAGAAAGCTACGGACCTCACTTTTATTTTCTGGGACTGGCCAATCATTGACAGCCTGACATTTTGCCTGATCATAACTAATCCCATCCTTTGAAACTATATGGCCAAGAAAAGAAACCTTAGTTTGGAAAAGAACACATTTCTTAGGCTTCAGCTTAAGATTTGCTAACCTGAATTGTGAGAAAACTAGTCTGAGATTCTCCAGAGCACTGGAATAATCTGACCCGAACACTATGACATTGTCCAAATAGCAAAGGCACCTTTCCCATTTTAATGAACCAAAGATGGTGTTCATAAGTCGCTCAAACGTGGCGGGAGCATTCGTTAGGCCAAAGGGCATGACATTAAAATGGAAGAGGCCCATGTGGGAGGAAAAAGCAGTTTTACTTTTATCTTTGGGGTCCATTCTAACTTGCCAGTATCCACTCGCAAGGTCAAGCGTACTAAACCATCTAGCTCCACCCAAAGTTTGAAGCATATCATCCATTCTAGAAATGGGGAAGGCGTCCCTACGAGAAACAGAGTTGAGCTTTCTATAGTCTATGCAAAACCTAACAGAGCCATCCTTCTTAGTGACAAGACAGACTGGCGCAGACCAAGGACTGTCACTAGGCTCAATGATACCTCGATCTAACATCTTATTGACCTCTTCTTCCACAACTTTCTTACGAGCCAAAGGTACCCTACGAGGTGGTATCTTAATAGGAGCAGCATCACCTGTATCGATCTTATGTGTGATAAGACTAGTTTGCCCAAAATTGCCATCTTTATCAACAAACACATCTTGATACTCAGCTACAAGATCTGACAAAGCCTGTTTCTGATCAACTGCTAACTCAGGGGAGCTATTCTCAATCAAGGGTAAAAGATGAGAAGGAAGTTCAACCTTCACCTTAGACTGACCTGTGTCATCGACCTGTACACAATTGTCTACTGTTTCTACTGTACCCATGACAGAAGATGGACCCAGACTGATACCCTTATCACTGATGTTAAGTACAGAGATGACCACCTTATGAAGATTAGGATCTACTAGGCTTCTAGTAATAAGTAATCCCTGATTCTGCCAATGTTTGTTTGGTTCCAAAATACTAAGACCATACGGAACTAGACCCTCAGTTTCACAAAGAACTATTTGCTCAGACTGTGCAGGTATCTTAGCCTTATCAACAAGTCTAATTCTGGCGCAATTGCGAGTTGACCTTTTGTACAACCTAATCTTGCCACGATTAGTTTTGAGAATGCGTTTTGGTATGAGGACATCGCACTTATACATTTCAAAGAAATCCATGCCGAAAATTCCAGATAGCCCATCAAGATCTGCTATGACAAAACTGTGTCCAAAACACCAACCATTGACCCTAAAGTCAATCATAGCCCGACCCTGTACCTCTAACTGTCGACCATCAACAGTAACCAAATTGACATCACCCTGTGTCAAACCCTCGGCACAAAGACCTAATCTTGAAAATTCCTCAATGGATAACAAGGAAATTGGCGAGCCTGTATCAATAAGTATCTCACACTGCTGTTCCTCAACCTGGATATTTGTAAAGAAACAACTTCTATCACCCTGAATATTGCGAACTCGATACGTGACTTTGGTACCACTGAAGGATGATCCCTCCAAATCAGTACCCGAGTTCACCTCCGGAACCCTATCCGAAACACAACTACCCAGCTCTGGCCCTGCAGGACTAACCTGGCAAATGGGGACTTGAGACGCGGCCTCAGCCTCAGCCCCATCTAGTTTACCGAATCCTTGGTCTCAGATCTAGAAGCTAATTCCTGCAACTCAGCTAGTTTAGGACATTGCCGAACCATGTGACCCTGGCCTCTGCAGAAAAAACATTCTACTTTTCTTTCACTACTATCCCTCTTTTGCCTCGAGAATGACTGTTTGAACTGTTGTAACTTCTTATCAATCAAAGAAGAGATGGACTCAAGAGTTAACGAGTTATCCCCTTTTTCCTGACTAACAGACTCTTTAACAGCAGCACAGACTTGATTGCTAGTTTCAGTAGGTTTCCCGATATCTACTTCCCTCAACGGCCTCATACTCAACAGCGAAAGAGATAGCCTGTTCTATGGTCTGTGGATGGCTAAAGGTAACCCGCTTTCTCATCTCAAAATCACTCAAACCAGTCACAAATTGATCAATGATTTGCATCTCAAGAGAACAATAAGGTACCTCGGGGCAGGCAAAATGAGCTAAGTTTCTGAGGTGATAGCCATAATCCGAAACAGTTTCGTCTTTTCTCTGCCGTCTGTTCCTGAACTCGCAACGATATGCTACACTCCTTTCCCTGGGACTAAACCTCCGAGTCAAAATGTTTTTCAAAGCAATGTAACTGCTAAGCTGACCAACAGTAAGGCTACTAAGCAATGTCTGAGCAGTACCACGAAGATGCATGCTAAGTTGTTGAGCCCTTTCTAAATCACTCCAGCCATTTCAAGCTGCGACCAATTTGTAGACCTCCCATCAAAAGTATCAGGTTGAACATCTCTATGAAAAGATCTATCAGTCATACGTCCCCGATTTTGAACTGATTCTCTAGGAAATATTGGCCTCTGAAGACTTTCTACCCCAACAGAACCGGGAAGAGAATAATTCATCCTGTTAGTGAAAGAATATGGAAATTGCAAATTGATGCTATTTTGTAGAGAGGCTCAAATCTAACAGAACGATCCCGACAACTGCCTTGACCTATTCCCTGACCTTGACCTAGTCCCTGACTTTGACCTAGTCCCTGACTTTGACCTTGTCCCAGACTCTGATTTGAACTCTGACCCAGGCCCGAACTAAGGTCATGTTGGCCCACGCCAGCGATCAGAACATTCTCAGTCCTAGTACTGATGTGATCAACATGAGAATGGCCTTCACCCTGCGAATGCTGTAAACCCAAATCTACTGGAAGTGACTGAGGGGTTGCATTAGAAGGTGGAACATAGGGAGTTGACAAATCATAATTTGCATCAGCCAAATGAGACTCATAAAATCCCTGATTTTGAAAAAGAGAAGGAGACAAACAAGTCCTTTCCTGTTCCGTCAAACAGGATGATTCCTGTTCCGTCAAACAGGATATTTCCTGATCCAAATTCATTCTGAGATGTTGAAAATTTTAAGAAAGAAACACCAAATGTTAAGACACAAACAAGAAACCAAAACTTCAAACCATAAGATTCGACAATACAACAGTTATAGAGAGACCAAAATACAACTGTTAAACTCTATCTCTGCATTATTTCACAAGAAGCATATGAACAAAGCAGAACTAGGAAAATGTACGAGATTGATCACAAATAGACTACATCCGAGTCACGGCACCAAAATGTAACAGACGTGGGTAATTACATGTCCAAGATCCCAAGACTTTGCGTTGTGTTATTTGTTTATACCATCATGTTTCACTTTCAGACCAATTTACCCACGCTGCTCCCCGGTTTCGGGATGTAGCGTTATGATCAATAACATACAAACCATATTACCGTTATGTATTTATTACAAAGATGGAAAAGTCAACAAAAATAAAGATGAACAAAAATATACAATGTGGATTTTCAGATACTGGGAAGATACAAACTCAACCAGGGTAAACACTGCCTATAAAAATGCCCTATATGTCAATCAAACACCCTAATGCTACGCGCGGTAGGTAATCACTTGTAAATCCTCCCGCCCATCCCGTTTCTAAGCAATATCCCGACTAAATCTACCCATAACTCCCTAACGTAAAAATATACTCTTATCTACCCCCGCACCACCCATGTCTAATTCTAACAACCAATTAACTTTACTATTAATTTCTACACTAATCACTACGCTGTGGAGGAAGGGTCGTCTGTCTCATTACGAAACAAGAAGCTGCCTAGTGGACAAGGCAAACGGGACAGCTGTCTTATTACAAGACGGGTCTCACCTAGCGAGATATAATTCTACACTAGACAATGAGATATCGATCGCGCACCCCTTATATACCCGACTCAGCAGGCCTATCCCATTACGTGCGCACCCCTGTACCTAAAATAAACTGTCCCGGCGCATGCGACCAATCGCTGACGCGTAATGGTGATCCAAACAAGCCGACAACCTCTTCGCCCGCGATCGCACATTCTCGTAAACAAGTACCTATAGGTAAGTATTAATCCATTAATTACCCAAATTACATTACTATATCCCAAATAATACTATAAAGCAACACTTAATACTAATAATTACTCTTATAAAACTAGCCCCCGTTACACAACACTTCCGGTTTGTGGCCCTGACTTTTGTCATGTGCCTCAGCATTTTTTAACCTTTTTAAATGTGTTTAAACATTCGGTAAGATATATTCGTTATAACATTGCATAGCGGGTTGCATAGGTATTTATTATTCCCTTGAAAGGTTTTATGCAACTCGCGTTCCGCTCGTTGCATACAACCTTTCGCAGGAATAATAAATACCTATGCAACCCGCTATGCAATGTTATAACTTATATTGTTGAATGATTGTTTACAGAGTCGAGCGCAAAACTGGACAGATGCAACCATTCTGTTTGTTTAAGAAGCATGCGAAGAAGTTTTTATTTTGCATAAAACATGTGAGGCAAAATTCACACGAGAGAAGGCGCCAGGGTAAAGGGTTACGATAACCATAAAACGGTTACACTGTTTCGTGTTTGCAAGCAAAAGTGGTTATAAATTTAGGCAACATTTGAATTGCGAAGGTGGAAAAGTTGTCTAAATGTTTATCAGAAGACCAAATGATGGGGGACTTTTGGTCGTTTCCTGTAAACCAATTCCTCCAATGGTGGCGTGCTTTTATGTCTGTAACATTCAAAGTTACGGCATTTAAGCCGCATACCGATATGTCGAATTTAAAATTTCAGCGTAGCAAAATAGATTATATTGTTCAGCATTGGATTTTAGCAGTTAATTAGCTTACACAACATAAAAATTCAATCTAACAAAAAAGTTAAGTTCACTGTGTTTTCTCAATCTGCCTACACTATTATGTTGACTATAGGCAAATTGAGACGTAGGCAGACCGAGAGTAAAACCAAAATAAGACAGAAGGGTTGGTAAGATTCATTTATTTGATATTAAATTTAAGGGTGACACATTGTGTTATAAAATGGGTCATGTTATTTTGTTTTTTGTTGTTTTTTGGGGGGTTTTTTTCTTCTTTTTTTTTCTTTTTTTCTTTTTTTTTGAATGACTCATTTTTTTTATTACAAAAAGATAGTACAATCAATCAATCAAGAGTAATACATGAAGGCGGGTTGTAACGAGAAAAGAGAAGGAAACAGAAGAAAGTGGATGGTGGATAGCAATAGGGTGCAGGAAAAAGAAAGATGACTCACGGTAATTTAGTCATTTTTGAAAAGCTTTAACCATTTTCTTTGGAAAAAGGGGTGATCTTCCGAAAATATATATTTTTCTAAATTGTAGTGATATTTAATGAAATGAATTAGGCGATTAAAATTTAAATCATCAGGGTTAAATCTTGTTCTATTGATTAACTATTTTGTTATGATAAAGATGTGGTTTATCAATACATTTGCCTGAGGGTCTCCAAGTAGAAATTTTGTAATATTTATGTCAAGGCTGGTGTTTGTCTTGGAATAGTACCAGTTCTCTAATTTTGTAGTGAGATTTTCAATTTTTCCACATGAATAAAATAAATGTTCAATTGTTTCAATTTCTCTACCACAAAAGGTTCATAGATTGTCCTAACAAATACCTATTTTGCAAAGAAAGGATCTTGTTGATATTATTCGGTGAATAAATTTAAATTGAAAATTTCTTGCCTTGTTTTCTATTGTTGTACCATTTATTATTTTAAAGCAATCAGAGAGATAGTTTTCAGAAAGGATCATATTAAGCTTTGATTCCCACTTAGACTGAAGGTTATCTAAGGAAAGAACTTTGTTGGCACATAGTTGGGAGTACACAAACTTGCAATCATCAGAGGTACATATTTGTTTTAGAATAGTACATTGTGTATTTATCTCAGTGTCAAAATTAGGGGATAAATCCATTCTTTTTTTTATTTTGGGGTTGTATGTCGTGCATTCTTTACCCCTAAATATAATTTCAAACCGAGCTTGCGAGGTTTGAAATGTTTATTTAGGGGTAAAGAATGCACGACATACAACCCCAAAATAAAAAACAGAATGGATTTATCACCATTCTAACATGACTAATAAGTAAAAAAAGGTGGAACTATTTTGACTTGCGCAAAAGCAATGTGATTAGGTCAAACCGGTGCAGACCGGTTCCACTCACTTGCAAAACAACGGTACAGTCCACTTTCATAAAGAACACATAACAATTAAAATGTCATTACATACAGAAAACACGTTTTAAATAGACTCATCTATTGAGCATATTATCAATAGGAAACACATTTCAATGTCGTCAAAGTTACGAATTTTTACCTAAATCCATGGGTCGACCCATCACCCCTACAAGAGCGACAAGGACTGACCAAATCAAGGGACGTTACTCTGAAAATAGTTGTTCACTACGTGTCGGTGAATTGTTTCAAACTTAGTGGAAGCTGTCAAGAAATTTATATTTTGTGTCATGATTGGGGAGACAGCTGTGACAGGAAAAGTGGTCAATTGTACATTAGAGGTAGGGGCAGTGACAGCATTCAGCGAAATTAAAGAATAAAGTCGCTTCCGTTCATTTGACGAATCGCTGTATGAGAGGTGTTGCGATCGTTGATTTTGTTTTTAGATCTGTGGACTGTGATTAATTTACATCGCGAAGCAGTAAGAAACACTTCAAACAGGAACAAAAAACCTGGTTATTCGATTAAAATTTGTAGGTGTTTCAAAATGTCGACAAGTTTCTGATATTGAAATTTAAAGTGTCGTCGCCAACATGTCATGTGTAAACAGAAGGTCGCTGAGTGCAGATTGTTTTCTCGTGTGCGGAGGAATGTGAAGCGGTCGTAAATATTTAGAGGTGATTATTATATATTAAATAATTACTCCAAAATGGTTATGAGTAACCAATCAGAACGCAGTATTTTCAAACTAGTTTTCGTGTCATGTTAGAATAAGTTGTTGCCTGAATAAGATATAAGTATTGTTTAGGTATATATTTCAAAAATCTGAAATAAAGAAGATATGTGTGTTGAAGATTGAATTCCTGGATCAGTGTTACAAATGTTTTTATATCACCAGTTGAAGAGATAATGTCCCCGATGTGTTTCATTCCGTTTCTATACCACGAGATGAATAATTTCATATCAATAATTGGAACAAAGTTTAGAAATGGTAGGGATACAAAATCGTCAAAGGTAACAGTATCGTTTTTGCTTATACATACGTAACACTTCACTACATCTTTCCAAAAACAATTTTTGATTTGCTAGCATATGTTATCAGTCTTTCTTTTTGGAAGTTAAACAAATCAATGTCTCCAAATTGTGATAATGATTCAAATACTAGGTGCTGCCATAAGCCTTTTCTTTCAAATAGTCGCTTTATCCATTTGGTCTTCATATAATTACAGAATGATAAGATATCTATCATTTTCAAGCCCCCCTTTGCATATTCATTTATCAACATGTTACGCTTAATCTTATCACGTTTCCCTCCCCATATAAACTTGTAAAGAATAGAGTTCAAACGTTTAAAAAGTTTTTAGGTGGGTTGGGAAGCGCCATAAAAAGATGTGTAAAAAGGGGGATAATCTGAGATTTAATAATAGTAATTCTTCCTCGAAGAGTTAATGTTCTATTAGACCAGGAAAATAATATTTTCCTGATTTTTGAAATTTGTTGCTCAAAGTTTAGTGGAATCATTTCATTTAAGTCGGTAGAGAATGTTATTCCAAGAATCTTGAAAGGTTCTTTAGACCAACGAAGAGGTATGTGCGGACAAAGTTGCTCATTAGAATTGTTCATGGAGCCAAACCATATAGCTATTGTTTTGTCACAATTGAGATTAAGGCCAGAGACAGTAGCAAACTTTTCAATCACATAAATGAGTTCTGATAATCCTTTTACTGATCCATCAAGAGTAAAATGCATATCATCTGCATATTGAAATATGAGATACTCCATGCCTTTAATTGCTATGCCCTTAATCTTATTATTTGTTCTAATTGCAATCGCTAATAATTCAACACACGCAACAAAAAGGTATGGGGCAACTGGATCGCCTTGTCGACAACCGCGTCCTAAGTTAAAGAAATTTGAAAATGTTCCCGAATTTATGACAGAGCTACAGCTATCATTTTGAAAAAGTTTTATCCAGTTTCTAAGCACTGGGCCGAAGTTAAAGGCTTCTAAAGTGTCAAAGGCTTTTTCGAAATCAATCGCAACCAAAAGGCCAGATATTTCATTGTGCTCGCAATAATGCATTTAATCATAAAGTATTCGAGTGTTTTCTCCAATAAATCTATTTTTCAGAAATCCTGTTTGAGTTTCGCTAATTATATCAGGAAGAACTTCTTTAAGACGCGAGGCAATTGCGGCGGATGCAATTTTATAATCAACATTTAAAAGACTAATCGGTCGCCAATTCTTTAAGTATCACCTGTCACGAGAATCTTTTGGTATGCATGTCATAATACCTTGTTTTTGAAATTACGACAGAGTTCCCGTTTCATATGCATATACAATAGATCGCCAGAGAAATATACCGATATCCTTCCAGAAGAATTTATAAAATTCTGCGGTAAAACCGTCCGATCCTGGGCTTTTTCAATTTTTCATATTTTTTAACGCATGTGCACATTCATCAAATGTAAGTTCAGTTTCACAAAAGTCCCGCTTATCATTTGTGAGTTGTATGTCTATATTAGTGGACGAATCAAGATCATTTTCCCAATCACTTGTATGTTTACCAGTGTATAATTTACTATAAAAATCGGATGATTCTTTTAATATGTCCTCTTTTTTTGAAAGAACACAATTCTGTGTTATAAGTTCACTCATATTTTTATTTATATAGTTTCTCTTTTCCAAATTCATAAAATATTCAGTATTCTTTTCTCCTTCTTCATACCATTTAGCCTTACTGCGAAATATGATTCCCTTTACTTTGGCAATTCTAATTTGTTCAAGTTTTTCTTTTTTTATGCACAGATCACTATTTTCGTCCGTATCTAAACTAGAAATCCTTGTTTCCATTTCATATATTTGCCTTTCTAAGACTTTTTCTTCTTTATCTGATTGCTTTTTTCGGCGTATCGAGTAGCTGATTGTATTTGTTCTTATATTCATTTTAAGTATTTAAAAAAATAGTTGGTCATTTATAGATAGTTCAAGAGTTTTCAAGTTTTCAATATCTCCAACAAATTTATATTCAGACACAGTGTCGCGCATCGTTTGTTTGACAGTGTTGACATACTCAGTATCATAGAGAAGGGACTTCCAATAACCTGGTCCACGCTCTATTGGACTTAATGCAAGCTCTAACGAAATGATAGAATGATCCGATCTATAGCTAATGTCAATGGAAGCGCTCTTAACAAGGGACATAACTTCTTCTGAAACAAGGAAGTAGTCGAGCCTGCTTTGTTTGATGTGATAAGCCTGTCGCCATGTATACTGTCGCCTGTCTGGATTAAAGATTCTCCATGGATCAACTAACCCTAGCTTATTTTTAATTTCATTGATTTTCTCGAGAGCCGCTGGATTATTCCTGTGTTTTATATTATATGTGTCCCTGGAGACCCCTAGCATTTAAAGATAAAATACATAAGTTACTCATCAATTAATCGTGTGGATAAGTAAGCACATCGTGAGTGTGTATAGGAGAGAGAGAGAGAGAGAGAGAGAGAGAGAGAGAGAGAGAGAGTGTGAGAGAGAGAGAGAGAGAGAGAGAGAGAGAAGAGAGAGAGAGAGAGAGAGAGAGAGAGAAGAGAGGAGAGAGGAGAGAGAGAGAGGAGAGAGAAAGAGAGAGAGAGAGGAGAGAGAGAGAGAGAGAGAGAGAGAGAGAGAGAGAGGAGAGAGAGGAGAGATGGAGAGAGAGAGAGAGAGAGAGAGAGAGAGAGAGAGAGAGAAATTTTAGAAACCTTATCCCTTCTATTATATAAATACAAGAGATGTATTCATATACATGTATAGTTAGTAAAGGCAAATGTTCAAAGGTGGTGTATTCAAAAATAAAGTTGTAATAGAAATTACACAAATAATGTTATATTAGGGTCTTGTTAGTTTGTAAACACTTCAAAGTGAACAATGAAGGCAAGAAGTTTGCAAATCAAGTTGTTTAAACATTGATTTCAAGTGACAAAATTGCTTTCACCTCATTTGAATAAGTAGTACTACATGTTTTATATGCATCAATATTAGTATGATAGAAAGAAAAAGGGGATGAAATGACATAAGTAGGGAAAAACTGAGAAGATAATGAAGAGAATGGATTTCTCCTCCGAGTTTGAATGGAAGATAATCCCCTTTTCTAAAGAACCATTGTTTCCTGTAGGGAGGAGAAGTTCTTTCAATTCGCTCTATTGTATGAGACAATGAAATCCCTGGAGCGTGAGCGAGTATTGCGGGTCTAGGGTTCGACCACCCGTGGAGTTAAAGGGGCTTTCCGACTATTCGAGTCGGCCAGCCAGCGAACCTGTTCTAGGGTTCGACCACCCGTGGAGTTAAAGAGGCTTTCCAACTATTCGAGCCGGCTAGCCAGCTATCCCGTTGTTGTATGGTAAAATGTTCTACATGGCAACTAGTAATTAAAAATAAAATAAACAAATTCGAAAACAAAAGTTATCAAGTTGATTTATTTCAAAGTTTTATGATTTGAGATATGTATATGTATTTTAAATGTTTCGAGAGTTTGGAGGTAACTCAATCCAACTTTGTCTTATGCTTGCTGTTCCCCAGCTTGAGGTTGAGATTGCTGTTGAGGTTTCAGTTTCGGTTGAGGTTGAGGTTGAGGTTGAGATTCTCATTTTACTCTCGACTTCAAAGGGTTGTTTAGATCAAAGGCAGGGAAAACTCGTTAGTATTAATATTGACTCTACTCGGTCAATATTGTCTTTATAGTGTCAATATTGTCTTTGCAATGTCAATATGGACTTAGTAGTATCAACAAAGCGTGGTAAGAAGGTAAGGATATCCCCAGACTTCGCGGAAAGCATTTTGAATTGGCGCGCCAAAGCTATCTTTAGCGTCTTTAGGTAGACCGCTGTTTGCTTATAGCTTTAGTAAAGGTTTTGACCTACTGAATGACAAAAGCCTCTCGCTGTATCAATAAGGTTTGGTTCTTAACAGCAGAAAATAGAGAGGTCAGTTTCATGCTATATTTTAAATGGTATAGGTAAATATCGTGCATGGAAAATTCATATGAAAGTGAACACTAGTGTGAAATGAAAGAAAAGTTAAGCAGAGGTAAAACACTGTCAACATTAAAGCTGTTCTTCATTTAAGACTCGCATTATTTTATTTGAGCATGTTCAGACAAGATCTATCACGTGACTGTATCACCCCACTAAAAGGCGCTCTATGAAATATTGTTTTCTCGTCCTATACCGCACTTGACGCCTAGACAGCTATGTTATTAACTTTTCTCAGTCTTATTGCTTATTACCTGCAAGATCACGTCACATTACTAGAACCATGGCAACGTACAGTGAAAACACGACTGAAACAAGAGGCAAGCACGGACCGTGAAGAGTAAGAGAGTTTGTTTCATATAGGAGCTACCCGCTATATAAACCTTCATTTTCCACATAGTCTAGCTACAGATCAGTTGCCACTTGGTCTAGCTTACCATAGAACGACAATTATACATTCCCAATGCACAGAAGTTTATAGACTTTTTTGAGCGTCGACGTGAGGGACGGGAGGGAGGCCAAGCTCGACCTGGTTCTCGTATTATCATCATTAGTTCTCCAGCTGATGAGGGTTCTAGTGAAGACCAGAAGACCAAGAGATCACCAAAGCGAATCAAAGCTATCAAACGCAAAGCAGAAGACGACAGTCTACCTCCAGAAGGCCAGAGCTCACCCAAAACTCCTTTTGTAGGGAAGCCATCTCAGTCCAAAGATTTCTTTCTAGAGTAAACGAGCATGTGTCATAGTTTCTGTACTACGCATGCGCTTCATTTGAGAAAGAGCGGCTATCATTCAAGATGTCCTTCCAGTGTACTGTCTGCCTTGGTTTGCTCCCTATAGATGTTCGTGGGGAAGATAACAGTGAATGTTTTACTTGTGTTTACTGCAAGACTAAGTTGAAGTATACTTACCACCGGTTCTTAGTTCACAGTGACAAATGTACTGTTAAAAGAAAATTTTCTCGTCATGTTCCCCTGTGTACTTGTGGTGTTAACCAGAGAGTATAAAACACATTTACGATAGGCACGCATTGACATTTTCTCTCTGACCAGCAGACAGATCAGATCTCAGAAAAATGAAGAGAACGTCAGTGGTGAGACCCAGGGATATATTCTCCACCTTTGACAAACCAAGAAAAGCAAAGCTGAAAACTTCAACAAAGAAACAGGTTACTTTGAAGACACAACGGACTGCTTCTAAATCAAAAGGGAGCAAGCAGAGGAAATCTCCCAGTAAACTGAAAATACGAACTATCTCGACCACAGAAGGTGTTGTGAACAGGGCTGTAGCTGCCTTGAAAAGAGAGAGGCTCGAGAGAGGGTATAAAAGGAAGCTACAAACTCTCTAAACCCTGCATATACGTATGAAATCGGGAATGGAGCAGGTCACCTGTCCGGATTGTGGGAAGAGCTTTACACGTAAGGACAACCTACTGAGACATCAAAAGCAAAGTCATGGAAGGACATCTTACACACCTCCTCCTCTGAGTGCCCAGTCTCTGTCGCTGTCACCGCCTCCTCCTCCGCCTCCTCCTCCTCCTCCTCCGCCTCCTCAGAGTGGCCAGTATCAGTCTCCTCCTCCTCCTCCTCCTCTGCCTCAGAGTGGCCAGTATCAGTCTCCTCCTCCTCCTCCTCCTCCGCCTCCTCATGAGCAGCGATTCCAGCTCGAGATTCCCTCCAACGCTCTCGTGGTTGGCCCGAGTGGTTCGGGGAAGAGTGTATTCGTCTTCAACCTGTTACGACACGGCTTGATTCAACCCCTACCAGACTCTATTGTCTGGTGTTATTCTGTGTGGCAACCTCTCTACGAGAGCATTCAATAAGCCATACCCCAAGTCCAGTTTGTGAAAGGCCTACCTTACAATCTCGAGGATGAACATTACTTTGATGCCAACAAACAGAATGTCTTGATCCTGGACGACTTCCTAGCTGAAGCCAAGAATGATAAACGGATCTCTCGTCTGTTTACCCAAACCTCTCACCATAAGAATGTACTCATTTTATTATTGATCCAGAACATTTTTCAAGAGGCAAGGAAAGTCGTGACATTGCTCTCAATTCACATTACGTTACCCTGTTCAACTTCCCTGTGGACAGACAACAGATTAGGGTATTTGCCAGAAGAATATTCCCTGACGACATCACTAAATTCATGAGTCTTTACGAGAGAGCTGTTGATACACCTTATGGGAACTTAACCGTAGATCTTAAACCTGCTACCAGCGAAAAGAACAGATTTCACGTTAATATCTTGACATCCAATCCAACACACCATCAACCTAGCTTATACGACCAACAACGTGAGATAAAAGAGGACGTACCAACCCTAGACGTTCAGTCAGTTCGAAACCTTCATGCAGACGTTTCTTGACGACTCCCTTGAAACAGCTTCTCATTCAAGCAGTGAAGAATCGGGGCCTTTCACTATGGCTACAGCTTGCGCCGATTGCAGTGTCTTGATTGACAACATGCACGACCTCCAACGCCACATCAAATCCTGGTGTCCAGCCAATGACAATGCATTGACGTCCAACAAGAGGAAACGGGCCAGATACATCAGTGACGATTCGGATGAGGAACAACAGCCTTTGCAGAAAGGAGGTGGTATAGATGATTCAAAACAACTTCCTCGTCACTGGAAACCCATCAATGAAATGGCAGCCGAAGAGTGGCAAAATGTGGGCTTGCAACGTATCTGGAAGCGGGTGTATCAGCTTTATGAAGGTGACATGGCACTCAACAGGACAAAATACAAGCGTCTAGGTCGGACAGTCGAGTGGACAGATCGGAAATTGAAACAGTTTTGGGATACTAAATTGATGGATAGTCTCAACAGCATCCTCGAGTTTACTCAATATTTTAAAGAAGGGCCTCTGTTTGTACCCCTCCTAACCAATCTAGATGAGATGACCCGTCCTCAGAGCAGATCATGATCAAGGGTAAAATCAGACGTTTCATTCATCCTAAAATGAAAGACATTCTCACTATGCTGGATAGGCCTGAATTAGACACTGACGCGGAATCTGACGTGGCTACTGACGGGAGTTCAGCCAATAACGAGCAGAGTGACCAGGACTGATGTATAACAGAAAGTCTAGGCTAATCCACTGTCAGTTCAGTATACATCTCTGCTGAGACAAGATGACTAAACCAAGCTTGCTTCATGTGGTAAAATCACCAAGCCCAGTCCAAAGACAGAACCACAAGAACAATAAGAAAAGACCTATTTCTCTCTATGTCAAAGGGGTGATCAAGCGAGGACCACCAGGGCAACAGAGATGGCATGAAACCAAGGCTCAGAAAGGATAGTCAACTACATGGGACAGTCAACCACATAGGATACTCATGAAATATTCAGCCGAACTTGGACACAGTGCCTGTTAAAATATAGCACATAGCATAGAGGAGATTTGCAAATAGTATAATCAGCACTTGATTCTGTTTGTGTATTTTATGCATGTATTTCAACCCTGTATCAGAATCTTTTCTCTTTCTTGTGAATAAATAATCAATAAAAAGTCAGTCATAGTTTGCTTGTTTGTTTTTACTGTGACAGAGCATTGTTGTAGACATACAGTGAACGAGATCATACCATGTACATACCATGGCATTGTAGTCTATCCTCGGTTGGTCAGGACACATAAGGGTTCTCTCAATCTGGATATTTTCAAATAGCATGTTATAAAATGTATTTGTTGTTCAAATATATCAAACTACCAATCACCCCTTATAGACGGTTTATGGACTAGTCCATTGCATAAGTTCCCATGGCATATGAATTTACCAATGAAACAAGGTTCTTTTTCTGTTTGTTAAATTCGATTTAAATATAGTAAAGTACATGTGAATGATTTATTAATATCGGAATCAATTTTCAAAACACGTATGTAAAACTGCTACCAAATCTACATTCAGAAATAGTTGCGGTCAGTCGCTAAAAAAGTCTATTCATAAGGATATAAACTATCTAAAAATGAACCCTCTTTTCTTTCGTTCCGTTCTTGAGAAGGGGCATTCTGCAAGGGGTAATCGGGTATCTAGATTTAGAAACAAACACCCCCCTTACAAAAGATCTCTCCAGGGAAACTAATTAGCAAAGCCAGTACCAATTAAATAGCACACTTGTAAACATCACCTTCCAAGCGTGACCTTATATCAGGATTGAATGAAATACCTCTCTTGGTCAGTGTATGTGGACCCTATGACAATAGACTTCAGGCTATGTCGTTTCTTTATTTGTATGGACGTCTTAAGGTTAAAAATACGCATAGTGTTTTTGGACATGAACTTGTCACTCATTTTACAGAGACAGTCAGTCAGTCTAGTAAGCAGTGCAATCCATGATATCATGTTTCCATGGCAACACAGCATGCACACCGTCTCCACCTCGATCATTACTTTCCATGCTTTCAATTGTTATGAAACATACCCAGTCTCCTTTCAATACAACTGTTTATGAATGGTTCCTATTGATACTACAAGAACTCTTGCAACAATGATAACAGAACCAAATTGACGATAGCTCGTTATCAAACAACATGCTCAAAGTTTTAATATTTAACACCTCATAAATAAATTGTGTGATAGGAACCTACATCCTATATATCATGATATAAATTCAAACTATCTCAATGTTTCATCGCGAAATTATAAGATAAAGACAGCTTCATGTATGCATGGAGAGGGCTATCTGCCCCGTTATAACGCACAGAGGCGGGGTAGGAGAAAAATCGCCTGTTAACGAAAGGGGGAGTGTTATAACGAGGGACAGCAACTGTTGACAGTCCTTTATTGAATGAATGGAATACCTTTCGGGGGTCACAAACAGACAGTCATGAATGAAACTGGTTAAGCAAACATTTAATTGACAGGCCGAGATAGACTTTCGCTTACTTGGTTAAATCAACAAACCCTTCAAATGAAAACCAGTCGCTTGCCCTTCTATCTGCTAAACTGTAAGGCTTCGTTTCAAGATATCGTTTTGCGCTATGTGTAGGTTTTCAAAGTAAAAAGGTAGGGTTGTCTTTACACCAATTGGATATTTGTTACTGATGGATATTTAAAACTTAACAAGGTAAGAATGACTGTTATTTTCTGTAATTTATTAAACTGTATATCGTTTCAGTGTAAATGATGTCCTTATGGGGTGGAATGTACGTGATATAAGCTATTACTCTGTACTTTCTTAGCGAGTCTCATGGTTGTCTGGATCAACTGATGTATAGGATTAGAAAAGGGAATTTCATAGACCGCGCCTTTTAGTCGGGTGATACAGTCACCTGATAGATCGTGTCTGAACATGTTCAAATAAAATAATGCGAGTCTTAAATGAAGAACAGCTTTAATGTTGACAGTTTTTTACCTCTGCTTAACGTGTTTTCATTTCACACTAGTGTTCAAAAAATGTTTCCATGTAAGATGATACCATTTAAAATATAGCATGAAACTGACCTCGCTATTTTTTCTGCTGTGAAGAGCCAAACTTTAAGGCTGACTGTCTTCATCTGACGTAGAATGAGAATTAAAATATACCCTGCTCTAGTCACGTGATACATGTTAGTCACGTGATACGACCTCCAACTGACACCATAAACATAAACTCTGGCTAGCCGACTCACGCTCCAGGGAGTTCATTGTCTCATACAATAGAGCGAATTCTTCTCCTCCCTACAGGAAACAATGGTTCTTTAGAAAAGGGGGTTATCTTCCATTCAAACTCGGAGGAGAAATCCATTCTCTTCATTATCTTCTCAGTTTTCCCTACTGACATAACCATTCATCTTTTAACTAAACAAAGGTCTAGGTTATATTTATAATGTTCATATTAATCCGTCTCACGATGTCCTGTGCCCCAAATTTTGGATAACAGGTAAACGTATGCCTAAAGTGTCTGATTATATATGAGAGTTTTTAATCTTTTTACAAAGTATTGTTTGCAAACCGACTTAAAGCACATACATGTCAAGGGCGTTCATATTTACACTCCGTTGCATCGTGACTAATGCCGTTGCATAACGCACAGAATGATAGTCCTTGAATTGAAGAACAGCTGCATACAAAAGGTTTGTTCTCTTTTTAGTTTGTCTTAGAGAAAATATTCTGTAATTTTGAATTTGTATGGACGTCAATTTAATAATTTTAGGTAATCAACCAAAGAATCATATTCAAATAAAGATTTTTTCTAACCGAAAAAATCAAACGTTTCTGTGTAAACAATATCAAAGTAAACCTGACGATAATTTGTCTAGATAGATATATCGTGATCGACAACTACAGTTGTACGAACATGGAAGTGTCATTAGAAAATAAGCATACATGTATATGTATATGTCTTTCAATGCCGTCAACTAAATCATTCATGCATTATTTTTTTTATTTTATTTATTTATTTTTTCCCATATGATGTTTACATGTACATATTCATAATGATACAGAGTTCATACTTCAATAAAGACCACATATGATGTTTATATGTACATATTCATTATGATACAGACTTCATATTTCCATAGAGATCCCATATGATGTTTACATGTACATATTCATAATGATACAGAGTTCTTATTTCCATAAAGATACAGATAATTGATTGTTAATATCACATCATGTCTAAAATACAGATAAACAAATGCAAGGTTATTTATATTTCTTAACTTAGATCTACCTCCATTTCAGCAAATAAAGTGTGAAAAGAGGACCAGAATGAAAAGAATTTGGGCTGGTTGTTATTTGTAAATGCAATATATTTACATGCCAAATAATGTTTATATAATTCCTTTTGAATGTATCCAAAAGTGGGTTTGTTACCTTTTCTACTCATACTATAGATTTTTTGTTTCACAAGTAAACAAATGGTATTTAGTGGGTTATTAATTTTACCCTTAAAACCAAAGATGATTTTTATTGGTATTAATTCAATATTTCCTTCAGCTAACTTTCCCAACCATTCTGCTAACTCGTTCCACACTTTTCTAACATGAATACAATCACATAATAAGTGAATAATACTCTCAGGCATCTGTTTGCAAAGAGAACACAATGGTGAATCTATATATCCAATCTTATACAAAAATGTATTAGTAGTCAAAATATTTTGAGTTATCTTGTATTGAAACCATTTCAAATTTACACTTTGTGTACATCTATTAGGCATCATGTTGATGTTTTCCCATTCATTTTGTGTAAACTCTTTATCAAATATTTCCTCCCATTTCAATTGGCCAGAAGAACAAAAATAAATTTGGATAGTATTTGATAGAATTGTTTACTATTGTCCAATTTTGATATGTTATATGGAAGAATTGGGAAGGAGTGTATTTTTTCATTTTGCATGAATGTGAAGTTCATCTTTTTCAAATATTTAAGTACAGATCTCTTGATACCTTCGTATGTAAGAAAATCTATGCTTATATCATATTTATTCTTAAATTGTTCAAAATACAAAACATTACCTCCTTTTTCTAATATATTTCTCAAATAAATTATTTCATTATTTCGTTTTTTAGTTTATTGAGATGAAATGTGACAAACCCTATCAAATGCCTTACTGTCACAAAGTAAAGCCCTAACATATTTCCATTCGCCACGTCCAAACGGAATAATTAAACCTATCTTCTACATGTATTTCTTAATGAGTTTTTTTTTGGAATCACGTATTTGTTGACGACTCTCTGAATGATCGGAATTGTGCCAAGTCGTTGCGGTTGTTTCCTTTTCTATGAAAACGATTTCGCTTACATATTGCAAACTTAACTATTCGTCCATATGGGTTGGTCAACTTTTATATTTCATTAATCAATCCACTAAGCGTAGTGGTGATAGCTTGAATGGTGGAAACAATGTTTTAAATGTTCATCTTAAAGAAATCTTTACTTGTGCAGAGGGAGTTCAATCCGTTTGTTTTCGCAAAGCTAATATTCCTTAAACAAATCAGTAAGTACATGGTATTTACATTGGATTACGCAGTCTTGTGAACAAACTTTCGGAATGCAGCTGTACACCTGGTATCAGTGAGATGGGCGTGCACCATGTACAAACATTGACCGATGAAACCTACACTCCCCTTTGAAAATCCCGTGCATTGTGCACTACATATCTATTAAGTCATGTCTGTAACAACAAAAACACATTTTACTACAGGGTATATGTCCTGAAGCAAAACACGAATGTAAGTCAGCGTCGGTTTGAACATTGCAAGAAAGGGGTGCTTAAAGGGGTATTATTTATGGTAAAAATATTACCTCACGAAATCGAAATATTGCATTACAATGCTCGACAATGTTTTTTAAACAATTGTAAAAAATCGAAAACGAACTTCTCATGGTTAAGATAAGTGAAGTCACCTCCTACTTTTGAAGGTTGTATTACAAAAATGGCTGCCAGTAGTTTTTGCTTGATACTTCATAATTTTCGTCTATACTGCTTTTGTTTGAGTAATGAGATGTTTTTATAACATTCAACATTGACTGTTTGTGATAAATACTCAAATGTAACAGAAATTCAAACAAACAAGAGGCATAGTTCAATAAAAAAAGTTCCTTAAAAACCTTTGAGAGGCCCAAATCTGATAAACCAGTACATTCTTAATGCACGTGTAAATTGTGCGCATCATAACCTCCGTGCTAGAACATTCTTAATGTACGTGCGACCCAACTATATAGCCAGTACATTCTTAATGCACGTGCAAATGGTTCTAGACGTTCGTAATCGTATAAAAGGGACGTTGTAATTGTTATACCTTGACATTATGTGCGGTAATTTGGTGTTTCTGGAGGAACTAAACGTCCGAGTATCTTCAATTTGATGATATTTTATCAGACGATGATGTTTCAACACAAGCAACACGGAAAGGGACAAATCGTTTTCATGCACATGTATGTACGGCGAAGACTAAATTATTTCATCGAATGACGACCGAATAACATCCAAATGTCCAAATGAATGCGAAGGAAGCAACGGGCGGTTTGCTGTGCCAAAGAGTGAAACCAAAGTGACCTGTTGAAAACGGTAAGTTTTATTTTTATCTATTATACTGATGATTAACGTTAGTGTTATGTTTTATTTGATAAACGTGAATAAGTCTCTTTACAAGAAAGTGATTCTAGATGATTTTTATTTTCATGTTCAATATTATCCAAATTCTAAGTTTTCTTAACATATATTTAGGATATTCTAAAGGGAATGAACTACATGAATGCTGTCACTCTACATTTGTTAAATTTAAAACCAAACTAAACAAGGTTAGTGCAGTTCAACCATTTTCTAAACAAGAGTTGATAATAATTTTATTTGTTTTCAAGATTTTCCAAGAGAACTATGGCGGAAACTATGGTCTGTACAAACATGCAAAAATGGGACGAAGTAGGAAAACCTACAATTGCCATGAAAAGAGACGTTCTTTCGAGAAAACATTAAAAGAAATAACTGCAGAAGATATAATGTGATTCTCAGGAGATTCATCCGAAAAGTGAACGATAGTATTACTCGGAATTTTGACATCAACAACAGTGTGAAATGTTGTTAGATTGGATATCTCAAGTATTCTACATAAAGAAGGAAACTATTATTTTAACCAGGAATATACTTGTGAGAGAGAATCATTAGAAGATACCAAAAAACTGCCGGATCTTCTTGGAATCAATTTCGCCCAACAACGGCAGACTAACACAAAACACCACGATTGAGTCTGACGATGGATACCAGAGGCACTGCGATATACATATAAAATGTATTTAGAGAACAACGCTTGACAAGGTTACATTTTCAATGAGTTCAATAAAATAACTTAATATCAACGTGTCATTTTGTTTTTCAATGAAAATGGAATAAAATGTTACGTTATCAAATTATGCCAACTAATAATGAGAACGTCGAAGGGACCGTCTCACAAATCTTTACTTCCCATTTAGTTGCAGTAGATTCCTGAAGGATAATATACGATTGACGCAATGGAGTGACGTCACTGCTGTATTTTAAGTCGGCGGATGCCGGGCCTGCAGACAGGGGTTCACAGTCCCGTGGTCACGCTTCAGTGTACATCGTGACTCTCTACTCAGCGTAACAATGATGAAGATTCGAGCTCCATAAGACACCTCATTTATGATGTTTTGTTGCTAGGTGTTGTGTGTTCATTTAATGTAGTCGTCTTTGTGTGATGAATATTTCAAAAGCATTTGAAACTCGTCTTCAACTTCGGAAGCAATATAATTATGAGATGCTTCATATTTTAATTTGCAGATTCAAAAGTTAAAATCTTTTAAGTTCTGGTTCACTTATTATTGAAGTGCTTGAAGAAACGGCACCTTGATGTGAAAGTTGATGTAAAGTTTATAAACCTCAACACAGATACACGTTATGATAATTACACGGTTTAATTTATTTTTTTAAACTAACTTGGAGAAAAAAATTAATAACAAATCAGGTATGATAGACACACAAATATATGTATTCTCATAGACAATCGGAGGTTTGTATTCTCATAGACACTAATTACATGTATTCTTATAGACGATCGGTGGCTTGTATTCTCATAGACACTCAATACATGTATTCTTATAGACGATCGGTGGTTTGTATTCTCTTAGACACTCAAAGACTTGCATTTTCATAGACGATCGGTGGCTTGTATTCTCTTAGACACTCAATACATGTATTCTTATAGACGATCGGTGGTTTGTATTCTCTTAGACACTCAAAGACTTGCATTCTCATAGACGATCGGTGGTTTGTATTCTCTTAGACACTCAAAGACCTGTATTCTTATAGACGATCGGTGGCTTGTATTCTCATAGACACTCAAAGACTTGCATTCTCATAGACGATCGGTGGTATGTATTCTCTTAGACACTCAAAGACCTGTATTCTTATAGACGATCGGTGGTTTGTATTCTCTTAGACACTCAAAGACCTGTATTCTTATAGACGATCGGTGGCTTGTATTCTCATAGACACTCAAATACATGTATTCTCATAGACGATCGGTGGTTTGTTTTCTCTTAGACACTCAAAGACCTGTATTCTCATAGACGATCGGTGGCTTGTATTCTCATAGACACTCAATACATGTATTCTCATAGACGATCGGTGGTTTGTATTCTCTTAGACACTCAATGAGCTGTATTCTTATAGACGATCGGTGGTTTGTATTCTCTCAGACACTCAAAGACCTGTATTCTTATAGACGATCGGTGGTTTGTATTCTCTTAGACACTCAAAGACCTGTATTCTCATAGACGATCGGTGGCTTGTATTCTCTCAGACACTCAAAGACTTGCATTCTCATAGACGATCGGTGGTTTGTATTCTCTTAGACACTCAAAGACCTGTATTCTCATAGACGATCGGTGGCTTGTATTCTCTCAGACACTCAAAGACTTGCATTCTCATAGACGATCGGTGGTTTGTATTCTCTCAGACACTCAAAGACTTGCATTCTCATAGACGATCGGGGGTTTGTATTCTCTTAGACACTCAAAGACCTGTATTCTCATAGACGATCGGTGGCTTGTATTCTCTCAGACACTCAAAGACTTGCATTCTCATAGACGATCGGTGGTTTGTATTCTCTCAGACACTCAAAGACTTGCATTCTCATAGACGATCGGTGGTTTGTATTCTCTTAGACACTCAAAGACCTGTATTCTCATAGACGATCGGTGGCTTGTATTCTCATAGACACTCAATACATGTATTCTCATAGACGATCGGTGGTTTGTATTCTCTTAGACACACAAAGAGCTGTATTCTTATAGACGATCGGTGGTTTGTATTCTCTCAGACACTCAAAGACCTGTATTCTTATAGACGATCGGTGGTTTGTATTCTCTCAGACACTCAAAGACTTGCATTCTTATAAACGATCAGTGGTTTGTATTCTCTCAGACACTCAAAGACCTGTATTCTTATAGACGATCGGTGGTTTGTATTCTCTCAGACACTCAAAGACCTGTATTCTTATAGACGATCGGTGGTTTGTATTCTCTCAGACACTCAAAGACTTGCATTCTCATAGACGATCGGTGGTTTGTATTCTCTTAGACACTCAAAGACCTGTATTCTTATAGACGATCGGTGGTTTGTATTCTCTCAGACACTCAAAGACTTGCATTCTTATAAACGATCGGTGGTTTGTATTCTCTCAGACACTCAAAGACCTGTATTCTTATAGACGATCGGTGGTTTGTATTCATTCAGACACTCAAAGACCTGTATTCTTATAGACGATCGGTGGTTTGTATTCTCTCAGACACTCAAAGACCTGTATTCTTATAGACGATCGGTGGTTTGTATTCTCTCAGACACTCAAAGACCTGTATTCTTATAGACGATCGGTGGTTTGTATTCTCTCAGACACTCAAAGACTTGCATTCTCATAGACGATCGGTGGTTTGTATTCTCTTAGACACTCAAAGACCTGTATTCTTATAGACGATCGGTGGTTTGTATTCTCTCAGACACTCAAAGACTTGCATTCTTATAGACGATCGGTGGTTTGTATTCTCTCAGACACTCAAAGACCTGTATTCTTATAGACGATCGGTGGTTTGTATTCATTCAGACACTCAAAGACCTGTATTCTTATAGACGATCGGTGGTTTGTATTCTCTCAGACACTCAAAGACCTGTATTCTTATAGACGATCGGTGGTTTGTATTCTCTCAGACACTCAAAGACTTGCATTCTCATAGACGATCGGTGGTTTGTATTCTCTTAGACACTCAAAGACTTGCATTCTTATAGACGATCGGTGGCTTGTATAGTCAATCGAGGAGTACTCTTCTAAAAAATATTAGAATGTGTTGTCAGAAATACTCGAGGAAGAACAATTGTGTTGGAACCCGTTTTCGATAGATATTTACAAAAAAGTTATGTTATCGACTACAACTAGGTCGTCTTTATTTCTTAGAATGTAGGCAATAACACGCCTGATAGCACTCATTTAATCAATACGCAATTTTGTGAGAAACGTATGAACAGTCGTCATGTCACTATTATTGTTGCCCTTCCCTGGGATTGGACTAACTGAATGTTGAATTCCCCGCTGATTGCTCAATTCTGGAAATTGTGCACGAAACACGTATTAAGTTTTCACATTACAAGCGTAGAAGTTGGGTCACACCATCGCATATATGGATTTCTATACTGACGTTCAAAAGAAACTTCCCACTCAATTTGGAGGCCTGTAAAAGAAGCACAAACTCGAATACAGATATTTTAATGAGTGTATTTGAATATTTAATCATTGTTCATAAGATCATACAAAGGGTTGTTCAAACAACACAACGGATCATCAACAAAACGTGTCTTGAAGATAGGTGGGGTTCAAAAATAGTTTTTAAAAGTTTATGGCAATAATCAAGTTATTGAAGGTCTTCAAATGCTGCCATTTCTGGTTCTTCTGGTGATCAGTATCGCGTGTGTCCTCCGTGTGCGTCCATGCATGCCAATACACGTCGTCTAACGGATGTCGTCAGTCTTCTGATGACGTCACGAGATATCTGACGCCATATGTCAGAAAGGGCCTGTTCAAGCTGATTTCTGTTAGTTTGAGGGTTTTGGAGGTTTCTCAACTGTCTGTCCATATGGTCTCATATGTGTTCAATGGGATTCATGTCCGGGGAACATGCCGGCAATGACAAAACCTGAACATTGTTGTTGGCAAGGTAGTCCTGAACAATTCGAGCTGTATGTGGCCTTGCGTTGTCATGCTGCAGAATGGTTCCTTGGCCCTGTCCACGTACAAATGGCACTACAACTGGATTAAGAATCTCGTCTCGATACCTCTGTGCATTCAGGTTACCATTCACTATAACTAACTGAGTTTTCTGGTCACCGCAAATGCCGCCCCATATCATGACACCACCTTGTCCATGGGGGGTAGTACTCTTGGACTCACCCAGGTGCCAGTCGCTGTCTCTTCTTCGGTATACACAGATTTTCCCGACGGCATGATGGAGTCTGAATCGACTTTCGTCGGAAAACAGCACACGTTGTCATTGACGTTGCTGCCAACGTCGGACAGTCCTTGCCCAACGCAGTTGTGCCTGTCGATGTCTAAGCGTCAGAGCAATTCCACGTTGGGGACGATAAGCCCTGATACCCATAGCACGAAGACGTCGGGCAACAGTGCATCGGCTGATACGGTGCCCGAGGGCTGTTGCTGCGGTCGACGTCGCCGTTACAAATCTATTCCGAAGGTGAATAACCCTTATTAGATGGTCTTCTCGTAAAGTTGTGACCCCCTAGGTCTTCCTGTCCTTGGCCTGTCGCGAGAACAGCCGAACGTCCTCGCTATATGGGTCTGCAAAGATCCCATTTTCACCATACCAAGAGCTCCCTCACGTTGTTCGGGCGATAGCCGTGGCATTTTTTCGTGTGCTTTTTGTAACTGGCAAGCCGTATTATAAGAGAAAGCCTTTAATTTCAACATTGAGCATGTGCAATTTGTTCGTGGCACGAAAAACACATTTTACCATTTTTGGAATTTCTCGGACTTCTTGAGCTGTTCAACGCAATGCTCGCCCTAAATACCCTTATTGTCTTTTGGCGAATGTTTTCAGGCTGGAAACGTTTGTGAAACTTGTTTGGATTCGATTCGTACGATTTTTTAAAAGTGGGAAGTTTCTTTTGAACGTCAGTATATTTAAAAACTCTAGTTTAGCTGTATGCATTGGTAATACCATTGACGATAATATGCACATTTTGAGAGTTTGTCATAAAGTTTTCTATAGGAGAAACAATGTGTATGTAATAAGTTGTAGTAAGTATTAGTATTAGTAGTAGTATTAGTAGTAGTAGTAGTAGTAGTAGTAGTAGTAGTAGTAGTAGTAGTAGTAGTAGTAGTAGTAGAAGTAGTAGTAGTAGTAGTAGTAGTAGTAGTAGTAGTAGCGAGAAGCAAGTTCAGTAGACGGCGGACATGTTCAGGTATGTGTGTAATGGGTGGGTGAACATGTGTTTGACCAGAGGGATCCACATTCACATTCATAACTCATGTTGTGAATGGTAGTAAACCAGTTCATGGCTGATTGATCGACGTGTAGCAAGGAGCAGCGGTAATGGTTCCAAGTACTGCTATTGTTGAACAGTTAATAACTCCACAATGTACATTCCATACCAGAGTCTTCACACCCTGCCGCTACATGTGTGATTGGAGTACCAGGTCTATCTAAACAGAAATATTGTGGTGTTGGTGACTCGAAGTTAATAAACGTTTACGATAGCCACATCTGTGGAGGTAGTACTGATTGGAATAGCAGTTGATCCACAAGAACTAAAGTTGTATTAGTACTTCGAGTGGCAGTCGTTGAAGAAAAGCTCATAAGAAAAGTTAAAGTTTACTCAGTACAGTAGTAGAGGGAGTAGAAAGAGACAAGAGCATCAGCAATCGTAGTAGAAGTAGTATAAATAGTAGTAGTAGAATTAGTAGAAGTACACGTTAAAGTGGTGATGGTGGTTGGGTTGTGGTGACGGTGGTGGTGATAGTAGTAGTAGAAGTAGTAGTAGTTATAGTAGAAGTAGTAGCAACAGCAGCAGTAGTAGTAGTAGTAGCAGCAACAGCAGCAGCAGCAGTAGTAGTAGTAGTAGTAGTAGTAGTAGTTTTAGTAGTAATAGTAGCAGCAGCAGCAGTAGTAATAGTAGTAGTAGTTATAGTAGTAGTAGTAGCAGCAGCAGCAGCAGTAGTAGTAGTAGTAGAAGTAGTAGTAGTTATAGTAGTAGTATTAGCAGCAGCAGCAGCAGCAGTAGTAGTAGTAGTAGTAGTAGTAGTAGCGGTAGTAGTAGTAGTAGTAGTAGTAGTAGTAGTAGTAGTAGTAGTAGTAGAAGTAGTAGTACTAGTAGTAGTAGTTCTGTATTTATATAAATGATATATTCTGAAAAAGACAAACATTCCATAAGTGCTGGCTTGTAAACAATCCGTCAGTTGCATTAAATTTCAATAGACTTGTATTCTCTAAGACACTCAAAGACTTGCATTCTCATAGACGATCAGTCGCTTGTATTCTCTTAGACACTATCGTTCTCGAAAGATATTTAAACAATAGATATATTTATCAACTAAATACAACTTGGTCATCTTTATTTATTAGAATTTTGATAATAACACGCTTTAATATAGCATTATCATGTAGTTGGCCACTATGCACATGGTTTAACACTAAACAAGTGTTTAGTCTGACACTATAGATCATACTAAACTTGTAGCATTGTAACGCTTTCAGAAGATATCTAACTTTAATCAAAATTTAAAATTATTTAATCAAAGTTTGGATATGCTTATTGGTCCTTCACAATGATGTGAAGAAATTTCAACAGCATCAACTTTGTTCATGGAAAATCAAAAATTGCCAAAGTAAAGGAAAAGCAACTTTATTCAGCTGTGATACACCACGTGACACCTCTCCCCCATTCATGTCAATCTTCACGCCCCGTCTCTCAAAGTAACTTCATAAATTAGGCTTATCTTGTACTTCTTGTTTAACAATAACCACTCACTAGCGCGGGATGCCTGAATTTTAGCGAAAATAGCGATTTTTTTATCATTTGAATAGCAAGGGGTTTATATTTCAACCATAGAGCGTACCCCACCTAGAAAGTGGTTCCAGTTGGCTGGTTACTGTAAGAGTAAGGAGGTTACCACTGGGAATTGTGGACATCATTTCATTTTATATCTACAACCAATGAACTAGGCAAAAGTTTCCAGTCCTGTGACGTCAGGGTTTAAAGCAATCTCTTCTTAAAGCCCCATTGTCATACTTGCATGTGGTTTGTGGTGAAATTTAGCTATTGAGAAAAGAAACACATCACTCGGTAGAAAAATCATTTCCCGGTTGGTCGCAAAATATTGCTAAAATACCACGAATACAGTAAAAATACTTTTTTAAATATTGCACCTTGAATATGGGTATTTAATCAACCAATGGCATTTGAGAAACTCCATTAGCCGTCACATTGTACGCAACGATGGAAGCGTTAAAAAAATTGGTCCAATACCAACGTAATCTTACATATCATTTACATACATCATGAATCATGGTGACTAGTCCAATACCAACGTGCCCTTACATATCATTTACATACATCATGAATCATGGTGACTGATCCAATACCAACGTGTCCTTTTATATCATTTACATACATCATGAATCATGGTGACTGGTCCAATACCAAATTGTCCTTACAAATCATTTACATACAACATGATTCATGCTGACTGGTCCAATACCAACGTGCCCTTACATATCATTTACATACACCATGCATCATGGTGACTGGTCCAATACCAACGTGCCATTTTATATCATTTACATACATCATGCATCATGGTGACTGGTCCAATACCAACGTGTCCTTACATATCATTTACATACACCATGCATCATGGTGACTGATCCAATACCAACGTGTCCTTTTATATCATTTACATACATCATGAATCATGGTGACTGGTCCAATACCAAAGTGTCCTTACAAATCATTTACAAACACCATGATTCATGGTGACTGGTCCAATACCAACGTGCCCTTACATATCATTTACATACACCATGCATCATGGTGACTGGTCCAATACCAACGTGACCTTACATATCATTTACATACACCATGCATCATGGTGACTGGTCCAATGCCAACGTGCCCTTACATATCATTTACATACATCATGAATCATGGTGACTTGTTCAATACCAACGTGCCCTTAAATATCATTTACATACACCATGCATCATGGTGACTGATCCAATACCAACGTGTCCTTTTATATCATTTACATACATCATGAATCATGGTGACTGGTCCAAAACCAAAGTGTCCTTACAAATCATTTACATACACCATGATTCATGGTGACTGGTCCAATACCGACGTGCCCTTACATATCATTTACATACACCATGAATCATGGTGACTGGTTCAATGCCAAAGTGTCCTTACATATCATTTACATACATCATGAATCATGGTGACTGGTTCAATGCCAACGTGTCCTTACATATCATTTACATACACCATGCATCATGGTGACTGGTCAAATACCAACGTGCCCTTACATATCATTTACATACACCATGAATCATGGTGACTGGTCCAATACCAACGTGCCCTTACATATCATTTACATACACCATGCATCATGGTGACTGGTCCAATACCAACGTGTCCTTACATATAATTTACATACATCATGCATCATGGTGACTGGTCCAATACCAACGTAATCTTACATATCATTTACATACATCATGAATCATGGTGACTGGTCCAATACCAACGTGTCCTTACAAATCATTTACATACACCATGATTCATGGTGACTGGTCCAATACCAACGTGCCCTTACATATCATTTACATACATCATGAATCATGGTGACTGGTTCAATGCCAAAGTGTCCTTACAAATCATTTACATACATCATGAATCATGGTGACTGGTCCAATACCAACGTGTCCTTACATATAATTTACATACATCATGCATCATGATGACTGGTCAAATACCAACGTAATCTTACATATCATTTACATACATCATGAATCATGGGGACTGGTCCAATACCAACGTGTCCTTACATATCGTTTACATACATCATGAATCATGGTGACTGGTTCAATGCCAAAGTGTCCTTAAAAATCATTTACATACACCATGATTCATGGTGACTGGTCCAATACCAACGTGCCCTTACATATCATTTCCATACACCATGCATCATGGTGACTGGTCCAATACCAACGTGCCCTTACATATCATTTACATACATCATGAATCATGGTGACTGGTCACATACCAACTTGTCCTTACATATCATAACATACACCATGGATCATGGTGTCTGATCCAATACCAACGTGTCCTTTTATATCATTTACATACATCACGAATCATGGTAACTGGTCCAATACCAACATGCCCTTACATATGATTTACATACATCATGAATCATGGTGACTGGTTCAATGCCAACGTAATCTTACATATCATTTACATACATCATGAATCATGGGGACTGGTCCAATACCAACGTGTCCTTACATATCGTTTACATACATCATGAATCATAGTGACTGGTTCAATGCCAAAGTGTCCTTAAAAATCATTTACATACACCATGATTCATGGTGACTGGTCCAATACCAACGTGCCCTTACATATCATTTCCATACACCATGCATCATGGTGACTGGTCCAATACCAACGTGCCCTTACATATCATTTACATACATCATGAATCATGGTGACTGGTCACATACCAACTTGTCCTTACATATCATAACATACACCATGGATCATGGTGTCTGATCCAATACCAACGTGTCCTTTTATATCATTTACATACATCACGAATCATGGTAACTGGTCCAATACCAACGTGCCCTTACATATGATTTACATACATCATGAATCATGGTGACTGGTTCAATGCCAAAGTGTCCTTACAAATCATTTACATACACCATTATTCATGGTGACTGGTCCAATACCAACGTGCCCTTACATATCATTTACATACACCATGCATCATGGTGACTGGTCCAATACCAACGTAATCTTACAAATCATTTACATACACCATTATTCATGGTGACTGGTCCAATACCAACGTGTCCTTACAAATCATTTACATACATCATTAATCATGGTGACTGGTTCAATGCCAAAGTGTCCTTAATAATCAATTACATACACCATGATTCATGGTGACTGGTCCAATACCAACGTGCCCTTACATATCATTTCCATACACCATGAATCATGGTGACTGGTCCAATACCAACGTGCCCTTACATATCATTTACATACACCATGCATCATGGTGACTGGTTCAATACCAACGTGCCCTTACATATCATTTACATACATCATGAATCATGGTGACTGGTCACATACCAACTTGTCCTTTTATATCATTTACATACATCACGAATCATGGTAACTGGTCCAATACCAACGTGTCCTTTTATATCATTTACATACATCACGAATCATGGTAACTGGTCCAATACCAACGTGTCCTTACATATCATTTACATACATCATGAATCATGGTGACTGGTTCAATGCCAAAGTGTCCTTACAAATCATTTACATACAACAATATTCATGGTGACTGGTCCAATACCAACGTGCCCTTACATATAATTTACATACACCATGCATCATGGTGACTGGTCCAATACCAACGTGCCCTTACATATCTTTTACATACATCATGAATCATAGTGACTGATCCAATACCAATGTGTCCTTTTATATCATTTACATACATCATGAATCATGGTGACTGGTCCAATACCAAAGTGTCCTTACAAATCATTTACATACACCAGGATTCATGGTGACTGGTCCAATACCGACGTGCCCTTACATATCATTTACATACACCATGCATCATGGTGACTGGTTCAATGCCAAAGTGTCCTTTCATATCATTTACATACATCATGAATCATGGTGACTGTTTCAATGCCAACGTGTCCTTACATATCATTTACATACACCATGCATCATGGTGACTGGTCCAATACCAACGTGCCCTTACATATAATTTACATACATCATGCATCATGGTGACTGGTCCAATACCAACGTAATCTTACATATCATTTACATACATCATGAATCATGGTGACTTGTCCAATACCAAAGTGTCCTTACAAATCATTTACATACACCAGGATTCATGGTGACTGGTCCAATACCGACGTGCCCTTACATATCATTTACATACACCATGCATCATGGTGACTGGTTCAATGCCAAAGTGTCCTTACATATCATTTACATACACCATGCATCATGGTGACTGGTCCAATACCAACGTGCCCTTACATATCATTTACATACATCATGCATCATGGTGACTGGTCCAATACCAACGTGCCCTTACATATCATTTACATACATCATGAATCATGGTGACTGGTCCAATACCAACGTGCCCTTACATATCATTTAAATACACCATGAATCATGGTGACTGGTCGAATACCAACGTAATGTTACATATCATTTACATACATCATGAATCATGGTGACTGGTTCAATGCCAAAGTGTCCTTAATAATCAATTACATACACCATGATTCATGGTGACTGGTCCAATACCAACGTGCCCTTACATATCATTTACATACATCATGAATCATGGTGACTGGTCAGATACCAACTTGTCCTTACATATCATGTACATACACCATGCATCATGGTGTCTGATCCAATACCAACGTGTCCTTTTATATCATTTACATACATCACGAATCATGGTAACTGGTCCAATACCAACGTGTCCTTACATATCATTTACATACATCATGAATCATGGTGACTGGTTCAATGCCAAAGTGTCCTTACAAATCATTTACATACACCATTATTCATGGTGACTGGTCCAATACCAACGTGCCCTTACATATCATTTACATACACCATGCATCATGGTGACTGGTCCAATACCAACGTGCCCTTACATATCTTTTACATACATCATGAATCATGGTGACTGGTTCAATGCCAACGTGTCCTTACATATCATTTACATACATCATGCATCATGGTGACTGGTCCAATACCAACGTAATCTTACATATCATTTACATACATCATGAATCATGGTGACTGGTCCAATACCAAAGTGTCCTTACAAATCATTTACATACACCAGGATTCATGGTGACTGGTCCAATACCGACGTGCCCTTACATATCATTTACATACACCATGCATCATGGTGACTGGTTCAATGCCAAAGTGTCCTTACATATCATTTACATACATCATTAATCATGGTGACTGTTTCAATGCCAACGTGTCCTTACATATCATTTACATACACCATGCATCATGGTGACTGGTCCAATACCAACGTGCCCTTGCATATCATTTAAATACACCATGAATCATGGTGACTGGTCCAATACCAACGTGCCCTTACATATCATTTACATACACCATGCATCAAGGTGACTGGTCCAATACCAACGTGACCTTACATATGATTTACATACATCACGAATCATGGTAACTGGTCCAATACCAACGTGCCCTTACATATGATTTACATACATCATGAATCATGGTGACTGGTTCAATGCCAAAGTGTCCTTACAAATCATTTACATACACCATTATTCATGGTGACTGGTCCAATACCAACGTGCCCTTACATATCATTTACATACACCATGCATCATGGTGACTGGTCCAATACCAACGTAATCTTACAAATCATTTACATACACCATTATTCATGGTGACTGGTCAAATACCAACGTGTCCTTACAAATCATTTACATACATCATTAATCATGGTGACTGGTTCAATGCCAAAGTGTCCTTAATAATCAATTACATACACCATGATTCATGGTGACTGGTCCAATACCAACGTGCCCTTACATATCATTTCCATACACCATGAATCATGGTGACTGGTCCAATACCAACGTGCCCTTACATATCATTTACATACACCATGCATCATGGTGACTGGTTCAATACCAACGTGCCCTTACATATCATTTACATACATCATGAATCATGGTGACTGGTCACATACCAACTTGTCCTTTTATATCATTTACATACATCACGAATCATGGTAACTGGTCCAATACCAACGTGTCCTTTTATATCATTTACATACATCACGAATCATGGTAACTGGTCCAATACCAACGTGTCCTTACATATCATTTACATACATCATGAATCATGGTGACTGGTTCAATGCCAAAGTGTCCTTACAAATCATTTACATACACCATTATTCATGGTGACTGGTCCAATACCAACGTGCCCTTACATATAATTTACATACACCATGCATCATGGTGACTGGTCCAATACCAACGTGCCCTTACATATCTTTTACATACATCATGAATCATAGTGACTGATCCAATACCAATGTGTCCTTTTATATCATTTACATACATCATGAATCATGGTGACTGGTCCAATACCAAAGTGTCCTTACAAATCATTTACATACACCAGGATTCATGGTGACTGGTCCAATACCGACGTGCCCTTACATATCATTTACATACACCATGCATCATGGTGACTGGTTCAATGCCAAAGTGTCCTTTCATATCATTTACATACATCATGAATCATGGTGACTGTTTCAATGCCAACGTGTCCTTACATATCATTTACATACACCATGCATCATGGTGACTGGTCCAATACCAACGTGCCCTTACATATAATTTACATACATCATGCATCATGGTGACTGGTCCAATACCAACGTAATCTTACATATCATTTACATACATCATGAATCATGGTGACTTGTCCAATACCAAAGTGTCCTTACAAATCATTTACATACACCAGGATTCATGGTGACTGGTCCAATACCGACGTGCCCTTACATATCATTTACATACACCATGCATCATGGTGACTGGTTCAATGCCAAAGTGTCCTTACATATCATTTACATACACCATGCATCATGGTGACTGGTCCAATACCAACGTGCCCTTACATATCATTTACATACATCATGCATCATGGTGACTGGTCCAATACCAACGTGCCCTTACATATCATTTACATACATCATGAATCATGGTGACTGGTCCAATACCAACGTGCCCTTACATATCATTTAAATACACCATGAATCATGGTGACTGGTCGAATACCAACGTAATGTTACATATCATTTACATACATCATGAATCATGGTGACTGGTTCAATGCCAAAGTGTCCTTAATAATCAATTACATACACCATGATTCATGGTGACTGGTCCAATACCAACGTGCCCTTACATATCATTTACATACATCATGAATCATGGTGACTGGTCAGATACCAACTTGTCCTTACATATCATGTACATACACCATGCATCATGGTGTCTGATCCAATACCAACGTGTCCTTTTATATCATTTACATACATCACGAATCATGGTAACTGGTCCAATACCAACGTGTCCTTACATATCATTTACATACATCATGAATCATGGTGACTGGTTCAATGCCAAAGTGTCCTTACAAATCATTTACATACACCATTATTCATGGTGACTGGTCCAATACCAACGTGCCCTTACATATCATTTACATACACCATGCATCATGGTGACTGGTCCAATACCAACGTGCCCTTACATATCATTTACATACATCATGAATCATGGTGACTGGTTCAATGCCAACGTGTCCTTACATATCATTTACATACATCATGCATCATGGTGACTGGTCCAATACCAACGTAATCTTACATATCATTTACATACATCATGAATCATGGTGACTGGTCCAATACCAAAGTGTCCTTACAAATCATTTACATACACCAGGATTCATGGTGACTGGTCCAATACCGACGTGCCCTTACATATCATTTACATACACCATGCATCATGGTGACTGGTTCAATGCCAAAGTGTCCTTACATATCATTTACATACATCATTAATCATGGTGACTGTTTCAATGCCAACGTGTCCTTACATATCATTTACATACACCATGCATCATGGTGACTGGTCCAATACCAACGTGCCCTTGCATATCATTTAAATACACCATGAATCATGGTGACTGGTCCAATACCAACGTGCCCTTACATATCATTTACATACACCATGCATCAAGGTGACTGGTCCAATACCAACGTGACCTTACATATCATTTACATGCATCATGCATCATGGTGACTGGTCCACTACCAACGTAATCTTACATATCATTTACATACATCATGAATCATGGTCTCTGGTCCAATACCAAAGTGTCCTTACAAATCATTTACATACACCATGATTCATGGTGACTGGTCCAAAACCAACGTGCCCTTACATATCATTTACATACATCATGAATCATTGTGACTGGTTCAATGCCAAAGTGTTATTATAAATCATTTACATACATCATGAATCATGGTGACTGGTCCAATACCAACGTGTCCCTACATATAATTTACATACATCATGCATCATGGTGACTGGTCAAATACCAACGTAATCTTACATTTCATTTACAGACATCATAAATCATGGTGACTGGTCCAATACCAACGTGTCCTTTTATATCATTTACATACATCACGAATCATGGTAACTGGTCCAATACCAACGTGCCCTTACATATCATTTACATACATCATGAATCATGGTGACTGGTCCAATACCAACGTACACTTACATATCATTTACATACATCATGCATCATGGTGACTGGTCCAATACCAACGTACTCTTACATATCATTTACATACATCATGAATCATGGTGACTGGTCCAATACCAACGTGTCCTTACATATCATTTACATACATCATTAATCATGGTGACTGGTTCAATGCCAAAGTGTCCTTAAAAATAATTAACATACACTATGATTCATGGTGACTGGTCCAATACCAACGTGCCCTTACATATCATTTCCATACACCATGAATCATGGTGACTGGTCACATACCAACTTGTCCTTACATATCATTTACATACACCATGCATCATGGTGACTGGTCCAATACCAACGTGCCCTTACATATCTTTTACATACATCATGAACCATGGTGTCTGATCCAATACCAACGTGTCCTTTTATATCATTTACATACATCACGAATCATGGTAACTGGTCCAATACCAACGTGTCCTTACATAATTATCATTTACATACATCATGAATCATGGTGACTGGTTCAATGCCAAAGTGTCCTTACAAATCATTTACATACACCATTATTCATGGTGACTGGTCCAATACCAACGTGCCCTTACATATCTTTACATACATCATGAATCATGGTGACTGATCCAATACCAATGTGTCCTTTTATATCATTTACATACATCATGAATCATGGTGACTGGTCCAAAACCAAAGTGTCCTTACAAATCATTTACATACACCAGGATTCATGGTGACTGGTCCAATACCGACGTGCCCTTACATATTATTTACATACACCATGCATCATGGTGACTGGTTCAATGCCAAAGTGTCCTTACATATCATTTACATACATCATGAATCATGGTGACTGTTTCAATGCCAACGTGTCCTTACATATCATTTACATACACCATGCATCATGGTGACTGGTCCAATACCAACGTGCCCTTACATATCATTTAAATACACCATGAATCATGGTGACTGGTCCAATACCAACGTGCCCTTACATATCATTTACATACACCATGCATCAAGGTGACTGGTCCAATACCAACGTGCCCTTACATATCATTTACATGCATCATGCATCATGGTGACTGGTCCACTACCAACGTAATCTTACATATCATTTACATACATCATGAATCATGGTGACTGGTCCAATACCAAAGTGTCCTTACAAATCATTTACATACACCATGATTCATGGTGACTGGTCCAAAACCAACGTGCCCTTACATATCATTTACATACATCATGAATCATTGTGACTGGTTCAATGCCAAAGTGTTATTATAAATCATTTACATACATCATGAATCATGGTGACTGGTCCAATACCAACGTGTCCCTACATATAATTTACATACATCATGCATCATGGTGACTGGTCAAATACCAACGTAATCTTACATTTCATTTACAGACATCATGAATCATGGTGACTGGTCCAATACCAACGTGTCCTTACATATCATTTACATACATCATGCATCATGGTGACTGGTCCAATACCAACGTAATCTTACATATCATTTACATACACCATGGATCATGGTGTCTGATCCAATACCAACGTGTCCTTTTATATCATTTACATACATCACGAATCATGGTAACTGGTCCAATACCAATGTGTCCTTACATATCATTTACATACATCATGAATCATGGTGACTGGTTCAATCCCAAAGTGTCCTTACAAATCATTTACATACACCATTATTCATGGTGACTGGTCCAATACCAACGTGCCCTTACATATCATTTACATACACCATGCATCATGGTGACTGGTCCAATACCAACGTAATCTTACATATCATTTACATACACCATGGATCATGGTGTCTGATCCAATACCAACGTGTCCTTTTATATCATTTACATACATTACGAATCATGGTAACTGGTCCAATACCAACGTGTCCTTACATATCATTTACATACATCATGAATCATGGTGACTGGTTCAATGCCAAAGTGTCCTTACAAATCATTTACATACACCATTATTCATGGTGACTGGTTCAATACCAACGTGCCCTTACATATCATTTACATACACCATGCATCATGGTGACTGGTCCAATACCAACGTGCCCTTACATATCTTTTACATACATCATGAATCATGGTGACTGATCCAATACCAATGTGTCCTTTTATATCATTTACATACATCATGAATCATGGTGACTGGTCCAAAACCAAAGTGTCCTTACAAATCATTTACATACACCAGGATTCATGGTGACTGGTCCAATACCGACGTGCCCTTACATATCATTTACATACACCATGCATCATGGTGACTGGTTCAATGCCAAAGTGTCCTTACATATCATTTACATACATCATGAATCATGGTGACTGTTTTAATGCCAACGTGTCCTTACATATCATTTACATACACCATGCATCATGGTGACTGGTCCAATACCAACGTGCCCTTACATATCATTTAAAAACACCATGAATCATGGTGACTGGTCCAATACCAACGTGCCCTTACATATCATTTACATACACCATGCATCAAGGTGACTGGTCCAATACAAACGTGACCTTACATATCATTTACATGCATCATGCATCATGGTGACTAGTCCACTACCAACGTAATCTTACATATCATTTACATACATCATGAATCATGGTGACTGGTCCAATACCAAAGTGTCCTTACAAATCATTTACATACACCATGAATCATGGTGACTGGTCCAAAACCAACGTGCCCTTACATATCATTTACATACATCATGAATCATTGTGACTGGTTCAATGCCAAAGTGTTATTATAAATCATTTACATACATCATGAATCATGGTGACTGGTCCAATACCAACGTGTCCCTACATATAATTTACATACATCATGCATCATGGTGACTGGTCAAATACCAACGTAATCTTACATTTCATTTACAGACATCATGAATCATGGTGACTGGTCCAATACCAACGTGTCCTTACATATCATTTACATACATCATGCATCATGGTGACTGGTCCAATACCAACGTAATCTTACATATCATTTACATACACCATGGATCATGGTGTCTGATCCAATACCAACGTGTCCTTTTATATCATTTACATACATCACGAATCATGGTAACTGGTCCAATACCAACGTGCCCTTACATATCATTTACATACATCATGAATCATGGTGACTGGTCCAATACCAACGTACTCTTACACATCATTTACATACATCATGCATCATGGTGACTGGTCCAATACCAACGTACTCTTACATATCATTTACATACATCATGAATCATGGTGACTGGTCCAATACCAACGTGTCCTTACATATCATTTACATACATCATTAATCATGGTGACTGGTTCAATGCCAAAGTGTCCTTAAAAATAATTTACATACACTATGATTCATGGTGACTGGTCCAATACCAACGTGCCCTTACATATCATTTCCATACACCATGCATCATGGTGACTGGTCCAATACCAACGTGCCCTTACATATCATTTACATACACCATGCATCATGGTGACTGGTTCAATACCAACGTGCCCTTACAAATAATTTACATACATCATGAATCATGGTGACTGGTCACATAACAACTTGTCCTTACATATCATTTACATACACCATGCATCATGGTGTCTGATCCAATACCAACGTGTCCTTTTATATCATTTACATACATCACGAATCATGGTAACTGGTCCAATACCAACGTGCCCTTACATATCATTTACATACATCACGAATCATGTTGACTGGTTCAATGCCAAAGTGTCCTTACAAATCATTTACAAACACCATTATTCATGGTGACTGGTCCAATACCAACGTGCCCTTACATATCATTTCCATACACCATGCATCATGGTGACTGGTCCAATACCAACGTGCCCTTACATATCATTTACATACACCATGAATCATGGTGACTGGTCCAATACCAACGTACCCTTAAATATCATTTACATACACCATGCATCATGGTGGCTGGTCCAATACCAACGTGTCCTTACATATCATTTACATACATCATGCATCATGGTGACTGGTCAAATACCAACGTAATCTTACATATCATTTACATACATCATGAATCATGGTGACTGGTCCAATACCAAAGTGTCCTTACAAATCATTTACATACATCATGATTCATGGTGACTGGTCCAATACCAACGTGCCCTTACATATCATTTATATACATCATGAATCATGGTGACTGGTTCAATGCAAAAGTGTCTTTACAAATCATTTACATACATCATGAATCATGGTGACTGGTCAAATACCAACGTGTCCTTACATATCATTTACATACACCATGCATCATGGTGACTGGTCAAATACCAACGTAATCTTACATATCATTTACATACATCATGAATCATGGTGACTGGTCCAATACCAACGTGCCCTTACATATCATTTACATACACCATGCATCATGGTGACTGGTCCAATACCAACGTGCCCTTACATATCATTTACATACATCATGCATCATGGTGACTGGTCAAATACCAACGTAATCTTACATATCATTTACATGCATCATGAATCATGGTGACTTGTCCAATACCATCGTGCCCTTACAAATCATTTACATACATCATGCATCATGGTGACTGGTCCAATACCAACGTGCCCTTACATATCATTTACATACATCATGCAGCATGGTGACTGGTCCAATACCAACGTAATCTTACATATCATTTACATACATCATGAATCATGGTGACTGGTCCAATACCAACGTGTCCTTACATATCATTTACATACACCATGCATCATGGTGGCTGGTCCAATACCAACGTGTCCTTACATATCATTTACATACATCATGCATCATGGTGACTGGTCAAATACCAACGTAATCTTACATATCATTTACATACATCATGAATCATGGTGACTGGTCCAATACCAAAGTGTCCTTACAAATCATTTACATACATCATGATTCATGGTGACTGGTCCAATACCAACGTGCCCTTACATATCATTTATATACATCATGAATCATGGTGACTGGTTCAATGCAAAAGTGTCTTTACAAATCATTTACATACATCATGAATCATGGTGACTGGTCAAATACCAACGTGTCCTTACATATCATTTACATACACCATGCATCATGGTGACTGGTCAAATACCAACGTAATCTTACATATCATTTACATACATCATGAATCATGGTGACTGGTCCAATACCAACGTGCCCTTACATATCATTTACATACACCATGCATCATGGTGACTGGTCCAATACCAACGTGCCCTTACATATCATTTACATACATCATGCATCATGGTGACTGGTCAAATACCAACGTAATCTTACATATCATTTACATGCATCATGAATCATGGTGACTTGTCCAATACCAACGTGCCCTTACATATCATTTCCATACACCATGCCTCATGGTGACTGGTCCAATACCAACGTGCCCTTACATATCATTTACATACACCATGAATCATGGTGACTGGTCCAATACCAACGTACCCTTAAATATCATTTACATACACCATGCATCATGGTGGCTGGTCCAATACCAACGTGTCCTTACATATCATTTACATACATCATGCATCATGGTGACTGGTCAAATACCAACGTAATCTTACATATCATTTACATACATCATGAATCATGGTGACTGGTCCAATACCAAAGTGTCCTTACAAATCATTTACATACATCATGATTCATGGTGACTGGTCCAATACCAACGTGCCCTTACATATCATTTATATACATCATGAATCATGGTGACTGGTTCAATGCAAAAGTGTCTTTACAAATCATTTACATACATCATGAATCATGGTGACTGGTCAAATACCAACGTGTCCTTACATATCATTTACATACACCATGCATCATGGTGACTGGTCAAATACCAACGTAATCTTACATATCATTTACATACATCATGAATCATGGTGACTGGTCCAATACCAACGTGCCCTTACATATCATTTACATACACCATGCATCATGGTGACTGGTCCAATACCAACGTGCCCTTACATATCATTTACATACATCATGCATCATGGTGACTGGTCAAATACCAACGTAATCTTACATATCATTTACATGCATCATGAATCATGGTGACTTGTCCAATACCATCGTGCCCTTACAAATCATTTACATACATCATGCATCATGGTGACTGGTCCAATACCAACGTGCCCTTACATATCATTTACATACATCATGCAGCATGGTGACTGGTCCAATACCAACGTAATCTTACATATCATTTACATACATCATGAATCATGGTGACTGGTCCAATACCAACGTGTCCTTACATATCATTTACATACATCATGCAGCATGGTGACTGGTCCAATACCAACGTAATCTTACATATCATTTACATACATCATGAATCATGGTGACTGGTCCAATACCAACGTGTCCTTACATATCATTTACATACATCATTAATCATGGTGACTGGTTCAATGCCAAAGTGTCCTTAAAAATCATTTACATACACCATGATTCATGGTGACTGGTCCAATACCAACGTGCCCTTACATATCATTTCCATACACCATGCATCATGGTGACTGGTCCAATACCAACGTGCCCTTACATATCATTTACATACACCAGGCATCATGGTGACTGGTCAAATACCAACGTAATCTTACATATCATTTACATACATCATGAATCATGGTGACTGGTCCAATACCAACGTGTCCTTACATATCATTTTTCATACATAATTAATCATGGTGACTGGTTCAATGCCAAAGTGTCCTTCAAAATCATTTACAAACACTAAGATTCATGGTGACTGGTCCAATACCAACGTGCCCTTACATATCATTTACATACACCATGCATCATGGTGACTGGTTCAATACCAACGTGTCTTTACAAATCATTTACATACATCATGAATCATGGTGACTGGTTCAATGCCAAAGTGTCCTTACATATCATTTACATACACCATTATTCATGGTGACTGGTCCAATACCAACGTGTCCTTACATATCATTTACATACACCATGCATCATGGTGACTGGTCCAATACCAACGTGCCCTTACATATCATTTACATACATCATGCATCATGGTGACTGGTCCAATACCAACGTAATCTTACATATAATTTACATGCATCATGAATCATGGTGACTGGTCCAATACCAACGTGTCCTTACATATCATTTACATACATCATTAATCATGGTGACTGGTTCAATGCCAAAGTGTCCTTAAAAATCATTTACATACACCATGATTCATGGTGACTGGTCCAATACCAACGTGTCCTTACATATCATTTCCATACACCATGCATCATGGTGACTGGTTCAATACCAACGTGCCCTTACATATCATTTACATACACCATGCATCATGGTGAATGGTCAAATACCAACGTAATCTTACATATCATTTACATACATCATGAATCATGGTGACTGGTCAAATACCAAAGTGTCCTTACAAATCATTTACATACACCATGAATCATGGTGACTGGTCCAATACCAACGTGTCCTTACATAACATTTACATACATCATGAATCATGGTGACTGGTCCAATATCAACGTGCCCTTACATATCATTTACATACATCATGAATCATGGTGACTGGTCCAATACCAACGTGCCCTTACATATCATTTCGTACATCATGCATCATGGTGACTGGTCCAATACCAACGTGCCCTTACATATCATTTACATACATCATGAATCATGGTGACTGGTCCAATACCAACGTGTCCTTACATATCATTTTTCATACATAATTAATCATGGTGACTGGTTCAATGCCAAAGTGTCCTTAAAAATCATTTACATACACTATCATTCATGGTGACTGGTCCAATACCAACGTGCCCTTACATATCATTTACATACACCATGCATCATGGTGACTGGTCCAATACCAACGTGTCCTTACATATCATTTACATACACCATGCATCATGGTGACTGGTCCAATACCAACGTGCCCTTACATATCATTTACATACAGCATGAATCATGGTGACTGGTCCAATACCAACGTGCCCTTACATATCATTTCGTACATCATGCATCATGGTGACTGGTCCAATACCAACGTGTCCTTACATATCATTTACATACATCATGCATCATGGTGACTGGTCAAATACCAACGTAATCTTACATATCTTTTACATACATCATGAATCATGGTGACTGGTCAAATACCAACGTAATCTTACATATCATTTACATACATCATGAATCATGGTGACTGGCCCAATACCAAAGTGTCCTTACAAATCATTTACATACACCATGAAACATGGTGACTGGTCCAATACCAACGTGTCCTTACATAACATTTACATACATCATGAATCATGGTGACTGGTCCAATATCAACGTGCCCTTACATATCATTTACATACATCATGAATCATGGTGACTGGTCACATACCAACGTGTCCTTACACATCATTTACATACACCATGCATCATGGTGACTGGTCCAATACCAACGTGCCCTTACATAACATGTACATACATCATGAATCATGGTGACTGGTCCAATGCCAAAGTGTCCTTACAAATCATTTACATACACCATGAATCATGGTGACTGGTTCAATGCCAAAGTGTCCTTACAAATCATTTACATACACCATGCATCATGGTGACTGGTTCAATGCCAAAGTGTCCTTACATATCATTTACATACACCATGCATCATGGTGACTGGTTCAATGCCAAAGTGTCCTTACATATCATTTACATACACCATGAATCATGGTGACTGGTCCAATACCAACGTGTCCTTTTATATCATTTACATACATCACGAATCATGTTGACTGGTTCAATGCCAAAGTGTCTTTACAAATCATTTACATACACCATTATTCATGGTGACTGGTCCAATACCAACGTGACCTTACATATCATTTCCATACACCATGCATCATGGTGACTGGTCACATAACAACTTGTCCTTGCATATCATTTACATACACCATGCATCATGGTGTCTGATCCAATACCAACGTGTCCTTTTATATCATTTACATACATCACGAATCATGTTGACTGGTTCAATGCCAAAGTGTCTTTACAAATCATTTACATACACCATTATTCATTGAGACTGGTCCAATACCAACGTGACCTTACATATCATTTCCATACACCATGCATCATGGTGACTGGTCCAATACCAACGTGCCCTTACATATCATTTACATACACCATGAATCATGGTGACTGGTCCAATACCATCTTGCCCTTACATATCATTTACATACACCATGCATCATGGTGACTGGTCCAATACCAACGTGCCCTTACATATCATTTACATACATCATGCATCATGGTGACTGGTCAAATACCAACGTAATCTTACATATCATTTACATGCATCATGAATCATGGTGACTTGTCCAATACCATCGTGCCCTTACAAATCATTTACATACATCATGCATCATGGTGACTGGTCCAATACCAACGTGCCCTTACATATCATTTACATACATCATGCATCATGGTGACTGGTCACATACCAACGTGTCCTTACACATCATTTGCATACACCATGCATCATGGTGAATGATCCAATACCAACGTGCCCTTACATATCATGTACATACATCATGCATCATGGTGACTGGTCCAATACCAACGTGCCCTTACATATCATTTACATACATCATGCATCATGGTGACTGGTCAAATACCAACGTGCCCTTACATATCATTTACATACATCATGCATCATGGTGACTGGTCAAATACCAACGTAATCTTACATATCATTTACATACATCATGAATCATGGTGACTGGTCAAATACCAACGTAATCTTACACATCATTTACATACATCACGAATCATGGTGACTGGCCCAATACCAAAGTGTCCTTACACATCATTTGCATACACCATGCATCATGGTGAATGATCCAATACCAACGTGCCCTTACATATCATTTACATACATCATGCATCATGGTGACTGGTCAAATACCAACGTGCCCTTACATATCATTTACATACATCATGCATCATGGTGACTGCTCAAATACCAACGTAATCTTACATATCATTTACATACATCATGAATCATGGTGACTGGTCAAATACCAACGTAATCTTACACATCATTTACATACATCATGAATCATGGTGACTGGTCCAATACCAACGTGTCCTTACATAACATTTACATACATCATGAATAATGGTGACTGGTCCAATACCAACGTGCCCTTACATATCATTTACATACACCATGCATCATGGTGACTTGTTCAATACCAACGTGCCCTTACATATCATTTACATACATCATGAATCATGATGACTGGTCACATACCAGCTTGTCTTTACATATCATTTACATACACCATGCATCATGGTGTCTGGTCACATTCCAACGTGCCCTTACATATCATTTACATACATCATGAATCATGGTGACTGGTCAAATGCCAAAGTGTCCTTACAAATCATTTACATACACCATGAATCATGGTGACTGGTTCAATGCCAAAGTGTCCTTACACATCATTTACATACATCATGCATCATGGTGACTTGTCCAATACCAACGTGCCCTAACATATCATTTACATACACCATGCATCATGGTGACTGGTTCAATACCAACGTGCCCTTACATATCATTTACATACATCATGAATCATGGTGACTGGTCACATACCAACTTGTCCTTACATATCATTTACATACACCATTATTCATGGTGACTGGTCCAATACCAACGTGCCCTTACATATCATTTACATACACCATGCATCATGGTGACTGGTCCAATACCAACGTGTCCTTACATATCATTTACATACACCATGCATCATGGTGACTGGCCCAATACCAACGTGCCCTTACATATCATTTACATACATCATGAATCATGGTGACTGGTCCAATACCAACGTGCCCTTACATATCATTTCGTACATCATGCATCATGGTGACTGGTCCAATACCAACGTGTCCTTACATATCATTTACATACATCATGGATCATGGTGAATTGTCCAATCCCAACGTGTCCTTACATATCAATTACATACATCATGCATCATGGTGACTGGTCAAATACCAACGTAATCTTACATATCTTTTACATACATCATGAATCATGGTGACTGGTCAAATACCAACGTAATCTTACATATCATTTACATACATCATGAATCATGATAACTGGCCCAATACCAAAGTGTCCTTACAAATCATTTACATACACCATGAATCATGGTGACTGGTCCAATACCAACGTGTCCTTACATAACATTTACATACATCATGAATCATGGTGACTGGTCCAATATCAACGTGCCCTTACATATCATTTACATACACCATGAATCATGGTGACTGGTCCAATACCAACGTGTCCTTACATATCATTTACATACATCATGAATCATGGTGACTTGTCAAATACCAACGTGTCCTTACATATCATTTACATACATCATGAATCATGGTGACTGGTCCAATATCAACGTGTCATTACATGTCATTTACATACATCATGAATCATGGTGACTGGTCCAATACCAACGTGCCCTTACATATCATTTACATACACCATTATTCATGGTGACTGGTCCAATACCAACGTGCCCTTACATATCATTTACATACACCATGCATCATGGTGACTGGTCCAATACCAACGTGTCCTTACATATCATTTACATACACCATGCATCATGGTGATTGGTCCAATACCAACGTGCCCTTACACATCATTTACATACATCATGCATCATGGTGACTGGTCCAATACCAACGTGCCCTAACATATCATTTACATACACCATGCATCATGGTGACTGGTTCAATACCAACGTGCCCTTACATATCATTTACATACATCATGAATCATGGTGACTGGTCACATACCAACTTGTCCTTACATATCATTTACATACACCATTATTCATGGTGACTGGTCCAATACCAACGTGCCCTTACATATCATTTACATACACCATGCATCATGGTGACTGGTCCAATACCAACGTGTCCTTACATATCATTTACATACACCATGCATCATGGTGACTGGCCCAATACCAACGTGCCCTTACATATCATTTACATACATCATGAATCATGGTGACTGGTCCAATACCAACGTGCCCTTACATATCATTTCGTACATCATGCATCATTGTGACTGGTCCAATACCAACGTGTCCTTACATATCATTTACATACATCATGGATCATGGTGAATTGTCCAATCCCAACGTGTCCTTACATATCAATTACATACATCATGCATCATGGTGACTGGTCAAATACCAACGTAATCTTACATATCTTTTACATACATCATGAATCATGGTGACTGGTCAAATACCAACGTAATCTTACATATCATTTACATACATCATGAATCATGGTAACTGGCCCAATACCAAAGTGTCCTTACAAATCATTTACATACACCATGAATCATGGTGACTGGTCCAATACCAACGTGTCCTTACATAACATTTACATACATCATGAATCATGGTGACTGGTCCAATATCAACGTGCCCTTACATATCATTTACATACACCATGAATCATGGTGACTGGTCCAATACCAACGTGTCCTTACATATCATTTACATACATCATGAATCATGGTGACTGGTCCAATATCAACGTGTCATTACATGTCATTTACATACATCATGAATCATGGTGACTGGTCCAATACCAACGTGCCCTTACATATCATTTACATACACCATTATTCATGGTGACTGGTCCAATACCAACGTGCCCTTACATATCATTTACATACACCATGCATCATGGTGACTGGTCCAATACCAACGTGTCCTTACATATCATTTACATACACCATGCATCATGGTGACTGGTCCAATACCAACGTGCCCTTACATATCATTTACATACATCACGAATTATGGTGACTGGTCCAATACCAACGTGCCCTTACATATCATTTCGTACATCATGCATCATGGTGACTGGTCCAATACCAACGTGTCCTTACATATCATTTACATACATCATGGATCATGGTGAATTGTCCAATCCAAACGTGTCCTTACATATCATTTACATACATCATGCATCATGGTGACTGGTCAAATACCAACGTAATCTTACATATCTTTTACATACATCATGAATCATGGTGACTGGTCAAATACCAACGTAATCTTACATATCATTTACATACATCATGAATCATGGTAACTGGCCCAATACCAAAGTGTCCTTACAAATCATTTATATACACCATGAATCATGGTGACTGGTCCAATACCAACGTGTCCTTACATAACATTTACATACATCATGAATCATGGTGACTGGTCCAATATCAACGTGCCCTTACATATCATTTACATACATCATGAATCATGGTGACTAGTCACATACCAACGTGTCCTTTCACATCATTTACATACACCATGCATCATGGTGACTGGTCCAATACCAACGTGCCCTTACATATCATTTACATACACCATGAATCATGGTGACTGGTTCAATGCCTAAGTGTCCTTACAAATCATTTACATACACCATGAATCATGGTGACTGGTCCAATACCAACGTGCCCTTACATATCATTTACATACACCATGCATCATGGTGACTGGTCCAATACTAACGTGCCATTACATATCAATTACATACATCATGAATCATAGTGACTGGTCAAATACCAACGTGTCCTTACATATCATTTACATACATCATGAATCATGGTGACTTGTCAAATACCAACGTGTCCTTACATATCATTTACATACATCATGAATCATGGTGACTGGTCCAATATCAACGTGTCATTACATGTCATTTACATACATCATGAATCATGGTGACTGGTCCAATACCAACGTGCCCTTACATATCATTTACATACACCATGCATCGTGGTGACTGGTTCAATGCCAAAGTGTCCTTACATATCATTTACATACATCATGAATCATGGTGACTGGTTCAATGCCAACGTGTCCTTACATATCATTTACATACACCATGCATCATGGTGACTGGTCCAATACCAACGTGCCCTTACATATCATTTACATACATCATGAATCATGGGGACTGGTCCAATACCAACGTGCCCTTACATATCATTTACATACATCATGCATCATGGTGACTGGTCAAATACCAACGTGTCCTTACATATCATTTACATACATCATGCATCATGGTGACTGGTCCAATACCAACGTAATCTTACATATCATTTACATACATCATGAATCATTGTGACTGGTCCAATACCAAAGTGTCCTTACAAATCATTTACATACACCATGATTCATGGTGACTCGTCCAATACCAACGTGCCCTTGTATATCATTTACATACATCATGAATCATGGTGACTGGTTCAATGCCAAAGTGTCCTTACAAATCATTTACATACATCATGAATCATGGTGACTTGTCAAATACTGACGTAATCTTACATATCATTTACATACATCATGCATCATGGTGATTGGTCAAATACCAACGTAATCTTACATATCATTTACATACATCATGAATCATGGTGACTGGTCCAATACCAACGTGTCCTTACATATCATTTACATACATCATGCATCATGGTGGCTGGTCCAATACCAACGTACTCTTACATATCATTTACATACATCATGAATCATGGTGACTGGTCCAATACCAACGTGCCCTTACATATCATTTACATACACCATGCATCATGGTGACTGGTTCAATGCCAAAGTGTCCTTACATATCATTTACATACATCATGAATCATGGTGACTGGTTCAATGCCAACGTGTCCTTACATATCATTTACATACACCATGCATCATGGTGACTGGTCCAATACCAACGTGCCCTTACATATCATTTACATACATCATGAATCATGGGGACTGGTCCAATACCAACGTGCCCTTACATATCATTTACATACATCATGCATCATGGTGACTGGTCAAATACCAACGTGTCCTTACATATCATTTACATACATCATGCATCATGGTGACTGGTCCAATACCAACGTAATCTTACATATCATTTACATACATCATGAATCATTGTGACTGGTCCAATACCAAAGTGTCCTTACAAATCATTTACATACACCATGATTCATGGTGACTCGTCCAATACCAACGTGCCCTTGTATATCATTTACATACATCATGAATCATGGTGACTGGTTCAATGCCAAAGTGTCCTTACAAATCATTTACATACATCATGAATCATGGTGACTTGTCAAATACTGACGTAATCTTACATATCATTTACATACATCATGCATCATGGTGATTGGTCAAATACCAACGTAATCTTACATATCATTTACATACATCATGAATCATGGTGACTGGTCCAATACCAACGTGTCCTTACATATCATTTACATACATCATGCATCATGGTGGCTGGTCCAATACCAACGTACTCTTACATATCATTTACATACATCATGAATCATGGTGACTGGTCCAATACCAACGTGCCCTTACATATCATTTACATACACCATGCATCATGGTGACTGGTTCAATGCCAAAGTGTCCTTACATATCATTTACATACATCATGAATCATGGTGACTGGTTCAATGCCAACGTGTCCTTACATATCATTTACATACACCATGCATCATGGTGACTGGTCCAATACCAACGTGCCCTTACATATCATTTACATACATCATGAATCATGGGGACTGGTCCAATACCAACGTGCCCTTACATATCATTTACATACATCATGCATCATGGTGACTGGTCAAATACCAACGTGTCCTTACATATCATTTACATACATCATGCATCATGGTGACTGGTCCAATACCAACGTAATCTTACATATCATTTACATACATCATGAATCATTGTGACTGGTCCAATACCAAAGTGTCCTTACAAATCATTTACATACACCATGATTCATGGTGACTCGTCCAATACCAACGTGCCCTTGTATATCATTTACATACATCATGAATCATGGTGACTGGTTCAATGCCAAAGTGTCCTTACAAATCATTTACATACATCATGAATCATGGTGACTTGTCAAATACTGACGTAATCTTACATATCATTTACATACATCATGCATCATGGTGATTGGTCAAATACCAACGTAATCTTACATATCATTTACATACATCATGAATCATGGTGACTGGTCCAATACCAACGTGTCCTTACATATCATTTACATACATCATGCATCATGGTGGCTGGTCCAATACCAACGTACTCTTACATATCATTTACATACATCATGCATCATGGTGACTGGTCCAATACCAACGTGTCCTTACATATCATTTACATACATCATTAATCATGGTGACTGGTTCAATGCCAAAGTGTCCTTAAAAATCATTTACATACACTATGATTCATGGTGACTGGTCCAATACCAACGTGCCCTTACATATCATTTCCATACACCATGCATCATGGTGACTGGTCCAATACCAACGTGCCCTTACATATCATTTACATACACCATGCATCATGGTGACTTGTTCAATACCAACGTGCCCTTACATATCATTTACATACATCATGAATCATGGTGACTGGTCACATAACAACTTGTCCTTACATATCATTTACATACACCATGCATCATGGTGTCTGATCCAATACCAACGTGCCCTTACATATCATTTACATACATCACGAATCATGGTAAATGGTCCAATACCAACGTGTCCTTACATATCATTTACATACATCACGAATCATGGTAACTGGTCCAATACCAACGTGTCCTTACATATCATTTACATACATCACGAATCATGTTGACTGGTTCAATGCCAAAGTTTCTTTACAAATCATTTACATACACCATTATTCATGGTGACTGGTCCAATACCAACGTGCCCTTACATATCATTTCCATACACCATGCATCATGGTGACTGGTCCAATACCAACGTGCCCTTACATATCATTTACATACACCATGAATCATGGTGACTGGTCCAATACCAACGTGCCCTTACATATCATTTACATACACCATGCATCATGGTGACTGGTCCAATACCAACGTGCCCTTACATATCATTTACATACATCATGCATCATGGTGACTGGTCCAATACCAACGTGCCCTTACATATCGTTTACATACACCATGCATCATGGTGACTGGTTCAATACCAACGTGCCCTTACATATCATTTACATACATCATGAATCATGGTGACTGGTCACATAACAACTTGTCCTTACATATCATTTACATACACCATGCATCATGGTGTCTGATCCAATACCAACGTGTCCTTTCATATCATTTACATACATCACGAATCATGGTAACTGGTCCAATACCAACGTGTCCTTACATATCATTTACATACATCACGAATCATGTTGACTGGTTCAATGCCAAATTGTCTTTACAAATCATTTACATACACCATTATTCATGGTGACTGGTCCAATACCAACGTGCCCTTACATATCATTTCCATACACCATGCATCATGGTGACTGGTCCAATACCAACGTGCCCTTACATATCATTTACATACACCATGAATCATGGTGACTGGTCCAATACCAACGTGCCCTTACATATCATTTACATACACCATGCATCATGGTGACTGGTCCAATACCAACGTGCCCTTACATATCATTTACATACATCATGCATCATGGTGACTGGTCAAATACCAACGCAATCTTACATATCATTTACATACATCATGAATCATGGTGACTTGTCCAATACCAACGTGCCCTTACAAATCATTTACATACATCACGAATCATGGTAAATGGTCCAATACCAACGTGTCCTTACATATCATTTACATACATCACGAATCATGGTAACTGGTCCAATACCAACGTGTCCTTACACATCATTTACATACATCACGAATCATGTTGACTGGTTCAATGCCAAAGTGTCTTTACAAATCATTTACATACACCATTATTCATGGTGACTGGTCCAATACCAACGTGCCCTTACATATCATTTCCATACACCATGCATCATGGTGACTGGTCCAATACCAACGTGCCCTTACATATCATTTACATACACCATGAATCATGGTGACTGGTCCAATACCAACGTGCCCTTACATATCATTTACATACACCATGCATCATGGTGACTGGTCCAATACCAACGTGCCCTTACATATCATTTACATACATCATGCATCATGGTGACTGGTCCAATACCAACGTGCCCTTACAAATCGTTTACATACACCATGCATCATGGTGACTGGTTCAATACCAACGTGCCCTTACATATCATTTACATACATCATGAATCATGGTGACTGGTCACATAACAACTTGTCCTTACATATCATTTACATACACCATGCATCATGGTGTCTGATCCAATACCAACGTGTCCTTTCATATCATTTACATACATCACGAATCATGGTAACTGGTCCAATACCAACGTGTCCTTACATAGTATTTACATACATCACGAATCATGTTGACTGGTTCAATGCCAAATTGTCTTTACAAATCATTTACATACACCATTATTCATGGTGACTGGTCCAATACCAACGTGCCCTTACATATCATTTCCATACACCATGCATCATGGTGACTGGTCCAATACCAACGTGCCCTTACATATCATTTACATACACCATGAATCATGGTGACTGGTCCAATACCAACGTGCCCTTACATATCATTTACATACACCATGCATCATGGTGACTGGTCCAATACCAACGTGCCCTTACATATCATTTACATACATCATGCATCATGGTGACTGGTCAAATACCAACGCAATCTTACATATTATTTACATACATCATGAATCATGGTGACTTGTCCAATACCAACGTGCCCTTACAAATCATTTACATACATCATGCATCATGGTGACTGGTCCAATACCAACGTGCCCTTACATATCATTTACATACACCATGCATCATGGTGACTGGTCCAATACCAACGTGCCCTTACATATCATTTACATACATCATGCATCATGGTGACTGGTCAAATACCAACGTAATCTTACACATCATTTACATACACCATGAATCATGGTGACTGGCCCAATACCAAAGTGTCCTTACAAATCATTTACATACACCATGAATCATGGTGACTGGTCCAATACCAACGTGTCCTTACATAACATTTACATACATCATGAATCATGGTGACTGGTCCAATACCAACGTGCCCTTACATATCATTTACATACATCATGAATCCTGGTGACTGGTCACATACCAACGTGTCCTTACACATCATTTACATACATCATAAATCATGGTGACTGGTCACATACCAACGTGTCCTTACATATCATTTACATACACCATGCATCATGGTGAATGATCCAATACCAACGTGCCCTTACATATCATTTACATACACCATGCATCATGGTGACTGGTCCAATACCAAAGTGACCTTACATATCATTTACATACACCATGCATCATGGTGACTGGTTCAATACCAACGTGCCCTTACATATCATTTACATACATCATGAATCATGGTGACTGGCCACATACCAGCTTGTCCTTACATATCATTTACATACATCATGAATCATGGTGACTGGTCAAATGCCAAAGTGTCCTTACAAATCATTTACATACACCATGAATCATGGTGACTGGTTCAATGCCAAAGTGTCCTTACATATCATTTACATACATCATGCATCATGGTGACTGGTTCAATGCCAACGTGTCCTTACATATCATTTACATACACCATGCATCATGGTGACTGGTTCAATGCCAAATTGTCATTACATATCATTTACATACACCATGAATCATGGTGACTGGTCAAATACCAACGTAATCTTACATATCATTTACATACATCATGAATAATGGTGACTGGTCAAATAACAACGTAATCTTACATATCATTTACATACATCATGAATCATGGTGACTGGCCCAATACCAAAGTGCCCTTACAAATCATTTACATACACCATGAATCATGGTGACTGTTCCAATACCAACGTGTCCTTACATATCATTTACATACACCATGAATCATGGTGACTGGTCCAATACCAAAGTGTCCTTACACAACATTTACATACATCATGAATCATGGTGACTGGTCATTACCAACGTGCCCTTACAAATCATTTACATACACCATGATTCATGGTGACTGGTCCAATACCAACGTGCCCTTGTATATCATTTACATACATCATGAATCATGGTGACTGGTTCAATGCCAAATTGTCCTTACATATCATTTACATACACCATGAATCATGGTGACTGGTCAAATACCAACGTAATCTTACATATCATTTACATACATCATGAATAATGGTGACTGGTCAAATAACAACGTAATCTTACATATCATTTACATACATCATGAATCATGGTGACTGGCCCAATACCAAAGTGCCCTTACAAATCATTTACATACACCATGAATCATGGTGACTGTTCCAATACCAACGTGTCCTTACATATCATTTACATACACCATGAATCATGGTGACTGGTCCAATACCAAAGTGTCCTTACATAACATTTACATACATCATGAATCATGGTGACTGGTCATTACCAACGTGCCCTTACAAATCATTTACATACACCATGATTCATGGTGACTGGTCCAATACCAACGTGCCCTTGTATATCATTTACATACATCATGAATCATGGTGACTGGTTCAATGCCAAAGTGTCCTTACAAATCATTTACATACATCATGAATCATGGTGACTTGTCCAATACCAACGTGTCCTTACATATAATTTACATACATCATGCATCATGGTGATTGGTCAAATACCAACTTAATCTTACATATCATTTACATACATCATGAATCATGGTGACTGGTCCAATACCAACGTGTCCTTACATATCATTTACATACATCATGCATCATGGTGACTGGTCCAATACCAACGTACTCTTACATATCATTTACATACATCGTGAATCATGGTGACTGGTCCAATACCAACGTGTCCTTACAAATCATTTACATACATCATTAATCATGGTGACTGGTTCAGTGCCAAAGTGTCCTTAAAAATCATTTACATACACTATGATTCATGGTGACTGGTCCAATACCAACGTGACCTTACATATCATTTCCATACACCATGCATCATGGTGACTGGTCCAATACCAACGTGCCCTTACATATCATTTACATACATCATGCATCATGGTGACTGGTCCAATACCAACGTACTCTTACATATCATTTACATACATCGTGAATCATGGTGACTGGTCCAATACCAACGTGTCCTCACATATCATTTACATACATCATTAATCATGGTGACTGGTTCAGTGCCAAAGTGTCCTTAAAAATCATTTACATACACTATGATTCATGGTGACTGGTCCAATACCAACGTGACCTTACATATCATTTCCATACACCATGCATCATGGTGACTGGTCCAATACCAACGTGCCCTTACATATCATTTACATACACCATGCATCATGGTGACTGGTTCAATACCAACGTGTCCTTTTATATCATTTACATACATCATGAATCATGGTGACTGGTTCAATGCCAAAGTGTCCTTACAAATCATTTACATACATCATGAATCATGGTGACTTGTCCAATACCAACGTGTCCTTACATATAATTTACATACATCATGCATCATGGTGATTGGTCAAATACCAACGTAATCTTACATGTTATTTACATACATCTTAATCATGGTGACTGGTCCAATACCAACGTGTCCTTACATATCATTTACATACATCATGCATCATGGTGACTGGTCCAATACCAACGTACTCTTACATATCATTTACATACATCGTGAATCATGGTGACTGGTCCAATACCAACGTGTCCTCACATATCATTTACATACATCATTAATCATGGTGACTGGTTCAATGCCAAAGTGTCCTTTAAAATCATTTACATACACTATGATTCATGGTGACTGGTCATATACCAACGTGCCCTTACATATCATTTCAATACACCATGCATCATGGTGACTGGTCCAATACCAACGTGCCCTTACATATCATTTACATACACCATGCATCATGGTGACTGGTTCAATACCAACGTGCCCTTACATATCATTTACATACATCATGAATCATGGTGACTGGTCACATAACAACTTGTCCTTACATATCATTTACATACACCATGCATCATGGTGACTGGTCCAATACCAACGTGTAGTGACATATCATTTACATACACCATGGATCATGGTGTCTGATCCAATACCAACGTGTCCTTTTATATCATTTACATACATCACGAATCATGGTAACTGGTCCAATACCAACGTGTCCTTACATATCATTTACATACATCACGAATCATGTTGACTGGTTCAATGCCAAAGTGTCTTTACAAATCATTTACATACACCATTATTAATGGTGACTGGTCCAATACCAACGTGCCCTTACATATCATTTTAATACACCATGCATCATGGTGACTGGTCCAATACCAACGTGCCCTTACATATCATTTACATACACCATGAATCATGGTGACTGGTCCAATACCAACGTGCCCTTACAAATCATTTACATACATCATGCATCATGGTGACTGGTCCAATACCAACGTGCCCTTACATATCATTTACATACATCATGCATCATGGTGACTGGTCACATACCAACGTGTCCTTACACATCATTTGCATACACCATGCATCATGGTGAATGATCCAATACCAACGTGCCCTTACATATCATTTACATACATCATGAATCATGGTGACTGGTCAAATACCAACGTAATCTTACATATCATTTACATACATCATGAATCATGGTGACTTGTCCAATACCAACGTGCCCTTACAAATCATTTACATACATCATGAATCATGGTGACTGGTCCAATACCAACGTGCCCTTACATATCATTTACATACACCATGCATCATGGTGACTGGTCCAATACCAACGTGCCCTTACATATCATTCACATACATCATGAATCATGGTGACTGGTCAAATACCAACGTAATCTTACACATCATTTACATACATCATGAATCATGGTGACTGGCCCAATACCAAAGTGTCCTTACAAATCATTTACATACACCATTATTCATGGTGACTGGTCCAATACCAACGTGTCCTTACATATCATTTACGTACATCATGCATCATGGTGAATGATCCAATACCGACTTGTCCTTACATATCATTTACATACACCATGCATCATGGTGTCTGGTCACATACCAACGTAATCTTACATATCATTTACATACATCATGAATCATGGTGACTTGTCCAATACCAACGTGCCCTTACAAATCATTTACATACATCATGAATCATGGTGACTGGTCCAATACCAACGTAATCTTACATATCATTTACATACATCATGAATCATGGTGACTTGTCCAATACCAACGTGCCCTTACAAATCATTTACATACATCATGAATCATGGTGACTGGCCCAATACCAAAGTGTCCTTACAAATCATTTACATACACCATTATTCATGGTGACTGGTCCAATACCAACGTGTCCTTACATATCATTTACATACATCATGCATCATGGTGAATGATCCAATACCGACTTGTCCTTACATATCATTTACATACACCATGCATCATGGTGTCTGGTCACATACCAACGTGCCCATACATATCATTTACATACATTATGAATCATGGTGACTGGTCAAATGCCAAACTGTCCTTACAAATCATTTACATACACCATGAATCATGGTGACTGGTTCAATGCCAAAGTGTCCTTACATATCATTTACATACATCATGCATCATGGTGACTGGTTCAATGCCAACGTGTCCATACATATCATTTACATACACCATGCATCATGGTGACTGGTTCAATGCCAAATTGTCCTTACATATCATTTACATACACCATGAATCATGGTGACTGGTCCAATACCAACGTGTCCTTACATATCATTTACATACATCATGCATCATGGTGACTGGTCAAACACCAACGTAATCTTACATATCATTTACATACATCATGAATCATGGTGACTGGTCAAATACCAACGTAATCTTACATATCATTTACATACATCATGAATCATGGTGACTTGTCCAATACCAACGTGCCCTTACAAATCATTTACATACATCATGCATCATGGTGACTGGTCCAATACCAACGTGCCCTTACATATCATTTACATACACCATGCATCATGGTGACTGGTCCAATACCAACGTGCCCTTACATATCATTTACATACATCATGAATCATGGTGACTGGTCCAATACCAACGTGCCCTTACATATCATTTACATACACCATGCATCATGGTGACTGGTCCAATACCAACGTGCCCTTACATATCATTCACATACATCATGAATCATGGTGACTGGTCAAATACCAACGTAATCTTACACATCATTTACATACATCATGAATCATGGTGACTGGCCCAATACCAAAGTGTCCTTACAAATCATTTACATACACCATTATTCATGGTGACTGGTCCTATACCAACGTGTCCTTACATATCATTTACATACACCATGCATCATGGTGACTGGTCCAAAACCAACGTGCCCTTACATATCATTTACATACACCATGCATCATGGTGACTGGTTCAATACCAACGTGCCCTTACATATCATTTACATACATCATGAATCATGGTGACTGGTCACATAACAACTTGTCGTTACATATCATTTACATACACCATGCATCATGGTGACTGGTCCAATACCAACGTGTAGTGACATATCATTTACATACACCATGGATCATGGTGTCTGATCCAATACCAACGTGTCCTTTTATATCATTTACATACATCACGAATCATGGTAACTGGTCCAATACCAACGTGTCCTTACATATCATTTACATACATCATGAATCATGGTGACTGGCCCAATACCAAAGTGTCCTTACAAATCATTTACATACACCATGCATCATGGTGACTGGTCCAATACCAACGTGCCCTTACATATCATTTACATACACCATGCATCATGGTGTCTGGTCACATACCAACGTGTCCTTTTATATCATTTACATACATCACGAATCATGGTGACTGGTCCAATACCAACGTGTCCTTACATATCATTTACATACATCATGCATCATGGAGACTGGTCAAATACCAACGTAATCTTACATATCATTTACATACATCATGAATCATGGTGACTGGTCAAATACCAACGTAATCTTACATAGCATTTACATACATCATGAATCTTGCTGACTGGCCCAATACCAAAGTGCCCTTACAAATCATTTACATACACCATGAATCATGGTGACTGTTCCAATACCAACGTGTCCTTACATAACATTTACATACATCATGAATCATGGTGACTGGTCAAATACCAACGTGCCCTTACATATCATTTACGTACATCGTGAATCATGGTGACTTGTCTAATACCAACGTGCCCTTACAAATCATTTACATACATCATGCATCATGGTGACTGGTCCAATACCAACGTGCCCTTACATATCACTTACATACATCATGCATCATGGTGACTGGTCAAATACCAACGTAATCTTACATATCATTTACATACATCATGAAGAATGGTGACTGGTCAAATACCAACGTAATCTTACATATCATTTACATACATCATGAATCATGGTGAATGTTACAATACCAACGTGCCCTTACATATCATTTACATACATCATGAATCATGGTGACTTGTCCAATACCAACGTGCCCTTACATATCATTTACATACATCATGCATCATGGTGACTGGTCCAATACCAACGTGCCCTTACATATCATTTACATACACCATGCATCATGGTGTCTGGTCACATACCAACGTGTCCTTTTATATCATTTACATACATCACGAATCATGGTGACTGGTCCAATACCAACGTGTCCTTACATATCATTTACATACATCATGCATCATGGTGACTGGTCAAATACCAACGTAATCTTACATATCATTTACATACATCATGAATCATGGTGACTGGTCAAATACCAACGTAATCTTACATATCATTTACATACATCATGAATCATGGTGACTGGCCCATTACCAAAGTGCCCTTACAAATAATTTACATACACCATGAATCATGGTGACTGGTCCAATACCAACGTGTCCTTACATAATATTTACATACATCATGAATCATGGTGACTGGTCCAATACCAACGTGCCCTTACATATCATTTACATACATCATGAATCATGGTGACTGGTCACATACCAACGTGTCCTTACACATCATTTACATTCACCATGCATCATGGTGAATGGTCCAATACCAACGTGCCCTTACATATCATTTACATACACCATGCATCATGGTGACTGGTCCAATACCAACGAGCCCTTACATATTTACATACACCATGCATCATGGTGACTGGTCCAATACCAACGTGCCCTTACATATCATTTACATACACCATGCATCATGGTGACTGGTCAAATACCAACGTGCCCTTACATATCATTTACATACATCATGAATCATGGTGACTGGTCCAATGCCAAAGTGTCCTTACAAATCATTTACATACACCATGAATCATGGTGACTGGTTCAAAGCCAAAGTGTCCTTACAAATCATTTACATACACCATGCATCATGGTGACTGGTTCAATGCCAGAGTGTCCTTACATATCATTTACATACATAATGAATCATGGTGAATGGTTCAATGCCAAAGTGTCTTTACAGATCATTTACATACATCATGAATCATGGTGACTGATCCAATACCAACGTGTCCTTACATATCATTTACATACATCATGCATCATGGTGACTGGTCCAATACTAACGTAATCTTACATATCATTTACATACATCATGAATCATGGTGACTGGTCCAATACAAAGGTGTCCTTACAAATCATTTACATACACCATGATTCATGGTGACTGGTCCAATACCAACGTGCCCTTACATATCATTTACATACATCATGAATCATGGTGACTGGTTCAATGCCAAAGTGTCCTTACAAATCATTTACATACATCATGAATCATGGTGACTGGTCCAATACCAACGTGTCCTTACACATAATCTACATACATCATGCAACATGGTGACTGGTCAAACACCAACGTAATCTTACATATCATTTACATACGTCATGAATCATGGTGACTGGTTCAATGCCAAAGTGTCCTTCAAAATCATTTACATACACCATGATTCATGGTGACTGGTCCAATACCAACGTGCCCTTACATATCATTTCCATACACCATGCATCATGGTGACTGGTCCAATACCAACGTGCCCTTACATATCATTTCATACACCATGCATCATGGTGTCTGGTCACATACCAACGTGTCCTTTTATATCATTTACATACATCACGAATCATGGTGAATGGTCCAATACCAACGTGTCCTTACATATCATTTACATACATCATGCATCATGGTGACTGGTCAAATACCAACGTAATCTTACACATCATTTACATACATCAAGAATCATGGTGACTGGCCCAATACCAAAGTGTCCTTACAAATCATTTACATACACCATGAATCATGGTGACTGGTCCAATACCAACGTCTCCTTACATAACATTTACATACATCATGAATCATGGTGACTGGTCCAATACCAACGTACCCTTACATATCATTTACATACATCATGAATCCTGGTGACTGGTCACATACCAACGTGTCCTTACACATCATTTACATAAACCATGCATCATGGTGACTGGTCCAATACCAAAGTGTCCTTACAAATCATTTACATACACCATGAATCATGGTGACTGGTCAAACACCAACGTAATCTTACATATCATTTACATACGTCATGAATCCTGGTGACTGGTCACATACCAACGTGTCCTTACACATCATTTACATACACCATGCATCATGGTGACTGGTGCAATGCCAAAGTGTCCTTACAAATCATTTACATACACCATGAATCATGGTGACTGGTTCAATGCCAAAGTGTCCTTACAAATCATTTACATACACCATGCATCATGGTGCCTGGTTCAATGCCAACGTGTCCTTACATATCATTTACATACACCATGCATCATGGTGACTGGTCCAATGCCAAATTGTCCTTACATATCATTTACATACACCATGAATCATGGTGACTGGTCCAATACCAACGTGTCCTTACATATCATTTACATACATCATGAATCATGGTGACTGGTCCAATACCAACGTGCCCTTACATATCATTTACATACATCATGCATCATGGTGACTGGTCAAATACCAACGTAATCTTACATATCATTTACATACATCATGAATCATGGTGACTGGTCAAATACCAACGTAATCTTACACATCATTTACATACATCAAGAATCATGGTGACTGGCCCAATACCAAAGTGTCCTTACAAATCATTTACATACACCATGAATCATGGTGACTGGTCCAATACCAACGTCTCCTTACATAACATTTACATACATCATGAATCATGGTGACTGGTCCAATACCAACGTACCCTTACATATCATTTACATACATCATGAATCCTGGTGACTGGTCACATACCAACGTGTCCTTACACATCATTTACATACACCATGCATCATGGTGACTGGTCCAATACCAAAGTGTCCTTACAAATCATTTACATACACCATGAATCATGGTGACTGGTCAAACACCAACGTAATCTTACATATCATTTACATACGTCATGAATCCTGGTGACTGGTCACATACCAACGTGTCCTTACACATCATTTACATACACCATGCATCATGGTGACTGGTGCAATGCCAAAGTGTCCTTACAAATCATTTACATACACCATGAATCATGGTGACTGGTTCAATGCCAAAGTGTCCTTACAAATCATTTACATACACCATGCATCATGGTGCCTGGTTCAATGCCAACGTGTCCTTACATATCATTTACATACACCATGCATCATGGTGACTGGTCCAATGCCAAATTGTCCTTACATATCATTTACATACACCATGAATCATGGTGACTGGTCCAATACCAACGTGTCCTTACATATCATTTACATACATCATGAATCATGGTGACTGGTCCAATACCAACGTGCCCTTACATATCATTTACATACATCATGCATCATGGTGACTGGTCAAATACCAACGTAATCTTACATATCATTTACATACATCATGAATCATGGTGACTGGTCAAATACCAACATAATCTTACATATCATTTACATACATCATGAATCATGGTGACTGGCCCAATACCAAAGTGTCCTTACAAATCATTTACATACATCATGAATTATGATGACTGGTCCAATACTAACGTAATCTTACATATCATTTACATACATCATGAATCATGGTGACTGGTCAAATACCAACGTAATCTTACATATCATTTACATACATCATGAATCATGGTGACTGGTCCAATACCAACGTGCCCTTACATATCATTTACATACACCATGCATCATGGTGACTGGTCCAATACCAACGTGCCCTAACATATCATTCACATACATCATGAATCATGGTGACTGGTCAAATACCAACGTAATCTTACACATCATTTACATACATCATGAATCATGGTGACTGGCCCAATACCAAAGTGTCCTTACAAATCATTTACATACACCATTATTCATGGTGACTGGTCCAATACATATCATTTACATACATCATGCATCATGGTGAATGATCCAATATCAACTTGTCCTTACATATCATTTACATACACCATGCATCATGGTGTCTGGTCACATACCAACGTAATCTTACATATCATTTACATACATCATGAATCATGGTGACTGGTCAAATACCAACGTAATCTTACATATCATTTACATACATCATGAATCATGGTGACTTGTCCAATACCAACGTGCCCTTACAAATCATTTACATACATCATGCATCATGGTGACTGGTCCAATACCAACGTGCCCTTACATATCATTTACATACATCATGCATCATGGTGACTGGTCAAATACCAACGTAATCTTACATATCATTTACATACATCATGAATCATGGTGACTGGTCAAATACCAACGTAATCTTACATATCATTTACATACATCATGAATCATGGTGACTGGTCCAATACCAACGTGCCCTTACATATCATTTACATACATCATGCATCATGGTGACTGGTCCAATACCAACGTGCCCTTACATATCATTTACATACATCATGCATCATGGTGACTGGTCAAATACCAACGTAATCTTACATATCATTTACATACATCATGAATCATGGTGACTGGTCAAATACCAACGTAATCTTACATATCATTTACATACATCATGAATCATGGTGACTGGCCGATTACCAAAGTGCCCTTACAAATCATTTACATACACCATGAATCATGGTGACTGGTCCAATACCAACGTGCCCTTACATATCATTTACATACACCATGCATCATGGTGACTGGTCCAATACCAACGAGCCCTTACATATCATTTACATACACCATACATCATGGTGACTGGTCCAATACCAACGTGCCCTTACATATCATTTACATACATCACGAATCATGGTGACTTGTCCAATACCAACGTGCCCTTACAAATCATTTACATACATCATGCATCATGGTGACTGGTCCAATACCAACGTGCCCTTACATATCATTTACATACATCATGCATCATGGTGACTGGTCAAATACCAACGTAATCTTACATATCATTTACATACATCATGAATCATGGTGACTGGTCAAATACCAACGTAATCTTACATATCATTTACATACATCATGAATCATGGTGACTGGCCCATTACCAAAGTGCCCTTACAAATAATTTACATACACCATGAATCATGGTGACTGGTCCAATACCAACGGGTCCTTACATAACATTTACATACATCATGAATCATGGTGACTGGTCCAATACCAACGTGCCCTTACATATCATTTACATACATCATGAATCATGGTGACTGGTCACATACCAACGTGTCCTTACACATCATTTACATTCACCATGCATCATGGTGAATGGTCCAATACCAACGTGCCCTTACATATCATTTACATACACCATGCATCATGGTGACTGGTCCAATACCAACGAGCCCTTACATATTTACATACACCATGCATCATGGTGACTGGTCCAATACCAACGTGCCCTTACATATCATTTACATACACCATGCATCATGGTGACTGGTCAAATACCAACGTGCCCTTACATATCATTTACATACATCATGAATCATGGTGACTGGTCCAATGCCAAAGTGTCCTTACAAATCATTTACATACACCATGAATCATGGTGACTGGTTCAAAGCCAAAGTGTCCTTACAAATCATTTACATACACCATGCATCATGGTGACTGGTTCAATGCCAGAGTGTCCTTACATATCATTTACATACATAATGAATCATGGTGAATGGTTCAATGCCTAAGTGTCTTTACAAATCATTTACATACATCATGAATCATGGTGACTTGTCCAATACCAACGTGCCCTTACATATCATTTACATACACCATGCATCATGGTGACTGGTCCAATACCAACGTGTCCTTACATATCATTTACATACATCATGCATCATGGTGACTGGTCCAATACCAACGTACCCTTACATATCATTTACATACATCATGAATCCTGGTGACTGGTCACATACCAACGTGTCCTTACACATCATTTACATACACCATGCATCATGGTGACTGGTCCAATACCAAAGTGTCCTTACAAATCATTTACATACACCATGAATCATGGTGACTGGTCAAACACCAACGTAATCTTACATATCATTTACATACGTCATGAATCCTGGTGACTGGTCACATACCAACGTGTCCTTACACATCATTTACATACACCATGCATCATGGTGACTGGTGCAATGCCAAAGTGTCCTTACAAATCATTTACATACACCATGAATCATGGTGACTGGTTCAATGCCAAAGTGTCCTTACAAATCATTTACATACACCATGCATCATGGTGCCTGGTTCAATGCCAACGTGTCCTTACATATCATTTACATACACCATGCATCATGGTGACTGGTCCAATGCCAAATTGTCCTTACATATCATTTACATACACCATGAATCATGGTGACTGGTCCAATACCAACGTGTCCTTACATATCATTTACATACATCATGAATCATGGTGACTGGTCCAATACCAACGTGCCCTTACATATCATTTACATACATCATGCATCATGGTGACTGGTCAAATACCAACGTAATCTTACATATCATTTACATACATCATGAATCATGGTGACTGGTCAAATACCAACATAATCTTACATATCATTTACATACATCATGAATCATGGTGACTGGCCCAATACCAAAGTGTCCTTACAAATCATTTACATACACCATGAATCATGGTGACAGGTCAAATACCAACGTGTCCTTACAAATCATTTACATACATCATGAATTATGATGACTGGTCCAATACTAACGTAATCTTACATATCATTTACATACATCATGAATCATGGTGACTGGTCAAATACCAACGTAATCTTACATATCATTTACATACATCATGAATCATGGTGACTGGTCCAATACCAACGTGCCCTTACATATCATTTACATACACCATGCATCATGGTGACTGGTCCAATACCAACGTGCCCTTACATATCATTCACATACATCATGAATCATGGTGACTGGTCAAATACCAACGTAATCTTACACATCATTTACATACATCATGAATCATGGTGACTGGCCCAATACCAAAGTGTCCTTACAAATCATTTACATACACCATTATTCATGGTGACTGGTCCAATACATATCATTTACATACATCATGCATCATGGTGAATGATCCAATATCAACTTGTCCTTACATATCATTTACATACACCATGCATCATGGTGTCTGGTCACATACCAACGTAATCTTACATATCATTTACATACATCATGAATCATGGTGACTGGTCAAATACCAACGTAATCTTACATATCATTTACATACATCATGAATCATGGTGACTTGTCCAATACCAACGTGCCCTTACAAATCATTTACATACATCATGCATCATGGTGACTGGTCCAATACCAACGTGCCCTTACATATCATTTACATACATCATGCATCATGGTGACTGGTCAAATACCAACGTAATCTTACATATCATTTACATACATCATGAATCATGGTGACTGGTCAAATACCAACGTAATCTTACATATCATTTACATACATCATGAATCATGGTGACTTGTCCAATACCAACGTGCCCTTACAAATCATTTACATACATCATGCATCATGGTGACTGGTCCAATACCAACGTGCCCTTACATATCATTTACATACATCATGCATCATGGTGACTGGTCAAATACCAACGTAATCTTACATATCATTTACATACATCATGAATCATGGTGACTGGTCAAATACCAACGTAATCTTACATATCATTTACATACATCATGAATCATGGTGACTGGCCCATTACCAAAGTGCCCTTACAAATCATTTACATACACCATGAATCATGGTGACTGGTCCAATACCAACGTGCCCTTACATATCATTTACATACACCATGCATCATGGTGACTGGTCCAATACCAACGAGCCCTTACATATCATTTACATACACCATACATCATGGTGACTGGTCCAATACCAACGTGCCCTTACATATCATTTACATACATCACGAATCATGGTGACTGGTCCAATACCAACGTGTCCTTACATATCATTTACATACATCATGCATCATGGTGACTGGTCAAATACCAACGTAATCTTACATATCATTTACATACATCATGAATCATGGTGACTGGTCAAATACCAACGTAATCTTACATATCATTTACATACATCATGAATCATGGTGACTGGCCCATTACCAAAGTGCCCTTACAAATAATTTACATACACCATGAATCATGGTGACTGGTCCAATACCAACGTGTCCTTACATAACATTTACATACATCATGAATCATGGTGACTGGTCCAATACCAACGTGCCCTTACATATCATTTACATACATCATGAATCATGGTGACTGGTCACATACCAACGTGTCCTTACACATCATTTACATTCACCATGCATCATGGTGAATGGTCCAATACCAACGTGCCCTTACATATCATTTACATACACCATGCATCATGGTGACTGGTCCAATACCAACGAGCCCTTACATATTTACATACACCATGATTCATGGTGACTGGTCCAATACCAACGTGCCCTTACATATCATTTCCATACACCATGCATCATGGTGACTGGTCCAATACCAACGTGCCCTTACATATCATTTACATACACCATGCATCATGGTGACTGGTTCAATACCAACGTGCCCTTACATATCATTTACATACATCATGAATCATGGTGACTGGTCACATACCAACTTGTCCTTACATATCATTTCATACACCATGCATCATGGTGTCTGGTCACATACCAACGTGTCCTTTTATATCATTTACATACATCACGAATCATGGTGACTGGTCCAATACCAACGTGTCCTTACATATCATTTACATACATCATGCATCCTGGTGACTGGTCACATACCAACGTGTCCTTACACATCATTTACATACACCATGCATCATGGTGACTGGTGCAATGCCAAAGTGTCCTTACAAATCATTTACATACATGATCATTTACATACATCATGCATCATGGTGACTGGTCAAATACCAACGTAATCTTACATATCATTTACATACATCATGAATCATGGTGACTGGTCAAATACCAACGTAATCTTACATATCATTTACATACATCATGAATCATGGTGACTTGTCCAATACCAACGTGCCCTTACAAATCATTTACATACATCATGCATCATGGTGACTGGTCCAATACCAACGTGCCCTTACATATCATTTACATACACCATGCATCATGGTGTCTGGTCACATACCAACGTGCCCTTACATATCATTTACATACATCATGAATCATGGTGACTGGTCAAATGCCAAACTGTCCTTACAAATCATGTACATACACCATGAATCATGGTGACTGGTTCAATGCCAAAGTGTCCTTACATATCATTTACATACATCATGCATCATGGTGACTGGTTCAATGCCAACGTGTCCATACATATCATTTACATACACCATGAATCATGGTGACTGGTCCAATACCAACGTGTCCTTACATATCATTTACATACATCATGCATCATGGTGACTGGTCAAATACCAACGTAATCTTACATATCATTTACATACATCATGAATCATGGTGACTGGTCAAATACCAACGTAATCTTACATATCATTTACATACATCATGAATCATGCTGACTGGCCCAATACCAAAGTGCCCTTACAAATCATTTAAATACACCATGAATCATGGTGACTGTTCCAATACCAACGTGTCCTTACATAACATTTACATACATCATGAATCATGGTGACTGGTCCAATACCAACGTGCCCTTACATATCATTTACATACATCGTGAATCATGGTGACTTGTCCAATACCAACGTGCCCTTACAAATCATTAACATACATCATGCATCATGGTGACTGGTCCAATACCAACGTGCCCTTACATATCACTTACATACATCATGCATCATGGTGACTGGTCAAATACCAACGTAATCTAACATATCATTTACATACATCATGAATCATGGTGACTGGTCAAATACCAACGTAATCTTACATATCATTTACATACATCATGAATCATGGTGAATGTTACAATACCAACGTGCCCTTACATATCATTTACATACATCATGAATCATGGTGACTTGTCCAATACCAACGTGCCCTTACATATCATTTACATACATCATGCATCATGGTGACTGGTCCAATACCAACGTGCCCTTACATATCATTTACATACACCATGCATCATGGTGTCTGGTCACATACCAACGTGTCCTTTTATATCATTTACATACATCACGAATCATGGTGACTGGTCCAATACCAACGTGTCCTTACATATCATTTACATACATCATGCATCATGGTGACTGGTCAAATACCAACGTAATCTTACATATCATTTACATACATCATGAATCATGGTGACTGGTCAAATACCAACGTAATCTTACATATCATTTACATACATCATGAATCATGGTGACTGGCCCATTACCAAAGTGCCCTTACAAATCATTTACATACACCATGAATCATGGTGACTGGTCCAATACCAACGTCTCCTTACACAACATTTACATACATCATGAATCATGGTGACTGGTCCAATACCAACGTGCCCTTACATATCATTTACATACATCATGAATCATGGTGACTGGTCACATACCAACGTGTCCTTACACATCATTTACATTCACCATGCATCATGGTGAATGGTCCAATACCAACGTGCCCTTACATATCATTTACATACACCATGCATCATGGTGACTGGTCCAATACCAACGAGCCCTTACATATCATTTACATACACCATGCATCATGGTGACTGGTCCAATACCAACGTGCCCTTACATATCATTTACATACACCATGCATCATGGTGACTGGTCAAATACCAACGTGCCCTTACATATCATTTACATACATCATGAATCATGGTGACTGGTCCAATGCCAAAGTGTCCTTACAAATCATTTACATACACCATGAATCATGGTGATTGGTTCAATGCCAAAGTGTCCTTACAAATCATTTACATACACCATGCATCATGGTGACTGGTTCAATGCCAGAGTGTCCTTATCTATCATTTACATACATAATGAATCATGGTGAAAGGTTCAATGCCAAAGTGTCTTTACAAATCATTTACATACATCATGAATCATGGTGACTTGTCCAATACCAACGTGCCCTTACATATCATTTACATACACCATGCATCATGGTGACTGGTCCAATACCAACGTGTCCTTACATATCATTTACATACATCATGCATCATGGTGACTGGTCCAATACTAACGTAATCTTACATATCATTTACATACATCATGAATCATGGTGACTGGTCCAATACAAAGGTGTCCTTACAAATCATTTACATACACCATGATTCATGGTGACTGGTCCAATACCAACGTGCCCTTACATATCATTTACATACATCATGAATCATGGTGACTGGTTCAATGCCAAAGTGTCCTTACAAATCATTTACATACATCATGAATCATGGTGACTGGTCCAATACCAACGTGTCCTTACACATAATTTACATACATCATGCATCATGGTGACTGGTCAAACACCAACGTAATCTTACATATCATTTACATACGTCATGAATCATGGTGACTGGTTCAATGCCAAAGTGTCCTTAAAAATCATTTACATACACCATGATTCATGGTGACTGGTCCAATACCAACGTGCCCTTACATATCATTTCCATACACCATGCATCATGGTGACTGGTCCAATACCAACGTGCCCTTACATATCATTTACATACACCATGCATCATGGTGACTGGTTCAATACCAACGTGCCCTTACATATCATTTACATACATCATGAATCATGGTGACTGGTCACATACCAACTTGTCCTTACATATCATTTCATACACCATGCATCATGGTGTCTGGTCACATACCAACGTGTCCTTTTATATCATTTACATACATCATGAATCATGGTGACTGGTCCAATACCAACGTGCCCTTACAAATCATTTACATACATCATGCATCATGGTGACTGGTCACATACCAACGTGCCCTTACATATCATTTACATACATCATGAATCATGGTGACTGGTCAAATGCCAAACTGTCCTTACAAATCATGTACATACACCATGAATCATGGTGACTGGTTCAATGCCAAAGTGTCCTTACATATCATTTACATACATCATGCATCATGGTGACTGGTTCAATGCCAACGTGTCCATACATATCATTTACATACACCATGCATCATGGTGACTGGTTCAATGCCAAATTGTCCTTACATATCATTTACATACCCCATGAATCATGGTGACTGGTCCAATACCAACGTGTCCTTACATATCATTTACATACATCATGCATCATGGTGACTGGTCAAATACCAACGTAATCTTACATATCATTTACATACATCATGAATCATGGTGACTGGTCAAATACCAACGTAATCTTACATATCATTTACATACATCATGAATCATGCTGACTGGCCCAATACCAAAGTGCCCTTACAAATCATTTACATACACCATGAATCATGGTGACTGTTCCAATACCAACGTGTCCTTACATAACATTTACATACATCATGAATCATGGTGACTGGTCCAATACCAACGTGCCCTTACATATCATTTACATACATCGTGAATCATGGTGACTTGTCCAATACCAACGTGCCCTTACAAATCATTAACATACATCATGCATCATGGTGACTGGTCCAATACCAACGTGCCCTTACATATCACTTACATACATCATGCATCATGGTGACTGGTCAAATACCAACGTAATCTTACATATCATTTACATACATCATGAATCATGGTGACTGGTCAAATACCAACGTAATCTTACATATCATTTACATACATCATGAATCATGGTGAATGTTACAATACCAACGTGCCCTTACATATCATTTACATACATCATGAATCATGGTGACTTGTCCAATACCAACGTGCCCTTACATATCAATTACATACATCATGCATCATGGTGACTGGTCCAATACCAACGTGCCCTTACATATCATTTACATACACCATGCATCATGGTGTCTGGTCACATACCAACGTGTCCTTTTATATCATTTACATACATCACGAATCATGGTGACTGGTCCAATACCAACGTGTCCTTACATATCATTTACATACATCATGCATCATGGTGACTGGTCAAATACCAACGTAATCTTACATATCATTTACATACATCATGAATCATGGTGACTGGTCAAATACCAACGTAATCTTACATATCATTTACATACATCATGAATCATGGTGACTGGCCCATTACCAAAGTGCCCTTACAAATCATTTACATACACCATGAATCATGGTGACTGGTCCAATACCAACGTCTCCTTACACAACATTTACATACATCATGAATCATGGTGACTGGTCCAATACCAACGTGCCCTTACATATCATTTACATACATCATGAATCATGGTGACTGGTCACATACCAACGTGTCCTTACACATCATTTACATTCACCATGCATCATGGTGAATGGTCCAATACCAACGTGCCCTTACATATCATTTACATACACCATGCATCATGGTGACTGGTCCAATACCAACGAGCCCTTACATATCATTTACATACACCATGCATCATGGTGACTGGTCCAATACCAACGTGCCCTTACATATCATTTACATACACCATGCATCATGGTGACTGGTCAAATACCAACGTGCCCTTACATATCATTTTCATACATCATGAATCATGGTGACTGGTCCAATGCCAAAGTGTCCTTACAAATCATTTACATACATCATGAATTATGATGACTGGTCCAATACCAACGTGTCCTTACATAACATTTACATACATCATGAATCATGGTGACTGGTCCAATACCAACGTGCCCTTACATATCATTTACATACATCATGCATCATGGTGACTGGTCCAATACCAACGTGCCCTTACATATCATTTACATACACCATGCATCATGGTGTCTGGTCACATACCAACGTGCCCTTACATATCATTTACATACATCATGAATCATGGTGACTGGTCAAATGCCAAACTGTCCTTACAAATCATGTACATACACCATGAATCATGGTGACTGGTTCAATGCCAAAGTGTCCTTACATATCATTTACATACATCATGCATCATGGTGACTGGTTCAATGCCAACGTGTCCATACATATCATTTACATACACCATGAATCATGGTGACTGGTCCAATACCAACGTGTCCTTACATATCATTTACATACATCATGCATCATGGTGACTGGTCAAATACCAACGTAATCTTACATATCATTTACATACATCATGAATCATGCTGACTGGTCAAATACCAACGTAATCTTACATATCATTTACATACATCATGAATCATGCTGACTGGCCCAATACCAAAGTGCCCTTACAAATCATTTAAATACACCATGAATCATGGTGACTGTTCCAATACCAACGTGTCCTTACATAACATTTACATACATCGTGAATCATGGTGACTTGTCCAATACCAACGTGCCCTTACAAATCATTAACATACATCATGCATCATGGTGACTGGTCCAATACCAACGTGCCCTTACATATCACTTACATACATCATGCATCATGGTGACTGGTCAAATACCAACGTAATCTTACATATCATTTACATACATCATGAATCATGGTGACTGGTCAAATACCAACGTAATCTTACATATCATTTACATACATCATGAATCATGGTGAATGTTACAATACCAACGTGCCCTTACATATCATTTACATACATCATGAATCATGGTGACTTGTCCAATACCAACGTGCCCTTACATATCATTTACATACATCATGCATCATGGTGACTGGTCCAATACCAACGTGCCCTTACATATCATTTACATACACCATGCATCATGGTGTCTGGTCACATACCAACGTGTCCTTTTATATCATTTACATACATCACGAATCATGGTGACTGGTCCAATACCAACGTGTCCTTACATATCATTTACATACATCATGCATCATGGTGACTGGTCAAATACCAACGTAATCTTACATATCATTTACATACATCATGAATCATGGTGACTGGTCAAATACCAACGTAATCTTACATATCATTTACATACATCATGAATCATGGTGACTGGCCCATTACCAAAGTGCCCTTACAAATCATTTACATACACCATGAATCATGGTGACTGGTCCAATACCAACGTCTCCTTACACAACATTTACATACATCATGAATCATGGTGACTGGTCCAATACCAACGTGCCCTTACATATCATTTACATACATCATGAATCATGGTGACTGGTCACATACCAACGTGTCCTTACACATCATTTACATTCACCATGCATCATGGTGAATGGTCCAATACCAACGTGCCCTTACATATCATTTACATACACCATGCATCATGGTGACTGGTCCAATACCAACGAGCCCTTACATATCATTTACATACACCATGCATCATGGTGACTGGTCCAATACCAACGTGCCCTTACATATCATTTACATACATCATGCATCATGGTGACTGGTCAAATACCAACGTGCCCTTACATATCATTTACATACATCATGAATCATGGTGACTGGTCCAATGCCAAAGTGTCCTTACAAATCATTTACATACACCATGAATCATGGTGATTGGTTCAATGCCAAAGTGTCCTTACAAATCATTTACATACACCATGCATCATGGTGACTGGTTCAATGCCAGAGTGTCCTTACATATCATTTACATACATAATGAATCATGGTGAATGGTTCAATGCCAAAGTGTCTTTACAAATCATTTACATACATCATGAATCATGGTGACTTGTCCAATACCAACGTGCCCTTACATATCATTTACATACACCATGCATCATGGTGACTGGTCCAATACCAACGTGTCCTTACATATCATTTACATACATCATGCATCATGGTGACTGGTCCAATACTAACGTAATCTTACATATCATTTACATACATCATGAATCATGGTGACTGGTCCAATACAAAGGTGTCCTTACAAATCATTTACATACACCATGATTCATGGTGACTGGTCCAATACCAACGTGCCCTTACATATCATTTACATACATCATGAATCATGGTGACTGGTTCAATGCCAAAGTGTCCTTACAAATCATTTACATACATCATGAATCATGGTGACTGGTCCAATACCAACGTGTCCTTACACATAATTTACATACATCATGCATCATGGTGACTGGTCAAACACCAACGTAATCTTACATATCATTTACATACGTCATGAATCATGGTGACTGGTTCAATGCCAAAGTGTCCTTAAAAATCATTTACATACACCATGATTCATGGTGACTGGTCCAATACCAACGTGCCCTTACATATCATTTCCATACACCATGCATCATGGTGACTGGTCCAATACCAACGTGCCCTTACATATCATTTACATACACCATGCATCATGGTGACTGGTTCAATACCAACGTGCCCTTACATATCATTTACATACATCATGAATCATGGTGACTGGTCACATACCAACTTGTCCTTACATATCATTTCATACACCATGCATCATGGTGTCTGGTCACATACCAACGTGTCCTTTTATATCATTTACATACATCATGAATCATGGTGACTGGTCCAATACCAACGTGCCCTTACAAATCATTTACATACATCATGCATCATGGTGACTGGTCACATACCAACGTGCCCTTACATATCATTTACATACATCATGAATCATGGTGACTGGTCAAATGCCAAACTGTCCTTACAAATCATGTACATACACCATGAATCATGGTGACTGGTTCAATGCCAAAGTGTCCTTACATATCATTTACATACATCATGCATCATGGTGACTGGTTCAATGCCAACGTGTCCATACATATCATTTACATACACCATGCATCATGGTGACTGGTTCAATGCCAAATTGTCCTTACATATCATTTACATACCCCATGAATCATGGTGACTGGTCCAATACCAACGTGTCCTTACATATCATTTACATACATCATGCATCATGGTGACTGGTCAAATACCAACGTAATCTTACATATCATTTACATACATCATGAATCATGGTGACTGGTCAAATACCAACGTAATCTTACATATCATTTACATACATCATGAATCATGCTGACTGGCCCAATACCAAAGTGCCCTTACAAATCATTTACATACACCATGAATCATGGTGACTGTTCCAATACCAACGTGTCCTTACATAACATTTACATACATCATGAATCATGGTGACTGGTCCAATACCAACGTGCCCTTACATATCATTTACATACATCGTGAATCATGGTGACTTGTCCAATACCAACGTGCCCTTACAAATCATTAACATACATCATGCATCATGGTGACTGGTCCAATACCAACGTGCCCTTACATATCACTTACATACATCATGCATCATGGTGACTGGTCAAATACCAACGTAATCTTACATAACATTTACATACATCATGAATCATGGTGACTGGTCAAATACCAACGTAATCTTACATATCATTTACATACATCATGAATCATGGTGAATGTTACAATACCAACGTGCCCTTACATATCATTTACATACATCATGAATCATGGTGACTTGTCCAATACCAACGTGCCCTTACATATCATTTACATACATCATGCATCATGGTGACTGGTCCAATACCAACGTGCCCTTACATATCATTTACATACACCATGCATCATGGTGTCTGGTCACATACCAACGTGTCCTTTTATATCATTTACATACATCACGAATCATGGTGACTGGTCCAATACCAACGTGTCCTTACATATCATTTACATACACCATGAATCATGGTGACTGGTCCAATACCAACGTCTCCTTACACAACATTTACATACATCATGAATCATGGTGACTGGTCCAATACCAACGTGCCCTTACATATCATTTACATACATCATGAATCATGGTGACTGGTCACATACCAACGTGTCCTTACACATCATTTACATTCACCATGCATCATGGTGAATGGTCCAATACCAACGTGCCCTTACATATCATTTACATACACCATGCATCATGGTGACTGGTCCAATACCAACGAGCCCTTACATATCATTTACATACACCATGCATCATGGTGACTGGTCCAATACCAACGTGCCCTTACATATCATTTACATACACCATGCATCATGGTGACTGGTCAAATACCAACGTGCCCTTACATATCATTTTCATACATCATGAATCATGGTGACTGGTCCAATGCCAAAGTGTCCTTACAAATCATTTACATACATCATGAATTATGATGACTGGTCCAATACCAACGTGTCCTTACATAACATTTACATACATCATGAATCATGGTGACTGGTCCAATACCAACGTGCCCTTACATATCATTTACATACATCATGAATCCTGGTGACTGGTCACATACCAACGTACCCTTACATATCATTTACATACATCATGAATCATGGTGACTGGTCACATACCAACTTGTCCTTACATATCATTTACATACACCATGCATCATGGTGTCTGATCCAATACCAACGTGTCCTTTTATATCATTTACATACATCACGAATCATGGTAACTGGTCCAATACCAACGTGTCCTTACATATCATTTACATACATCATGAATCATGGTGACTGGTTCAATGCCAAAGTGTCCTTACATATCATTTACATACATCATGCATCATGGTGACTGGTCCAATACCAACGTAATCTTACATATCATTTACATACATCATGAATCATGGTGACTGGTCCAATACCAACGTGTCCTTACATATCATTTACATACATCATGAATCATGGTGACTGGTTCAATGCCAAAGTGTCCTTAAAAATCATTTACATACACCATGAATCATGGTGACTGGTCCAATACCAACGTAATCTTACAGATCATTTACATACATCATGCATCATGGTGACTGGTTACATACCAACGTGTCCTTACATATCATTTACATACATCATGAATCATGGTGACTGGTCCAATACCAAAGTGTCCTTACATATCATTAACATACATTAGTCCATCAGGTACGACCCCCAAAATTGGTCATCATTACCATTAAGTTTGCTTCCCAGATATACCTTCATACTGAATGCTCGGCTGAGACAATGATCGGTTTTCCCTTTCCACAGTTTTGATAGAGTTCTCCCTGTACTCATCAAAGACAATGTCCAATCGATGACAAGTACCACCTTCCCGCAATGCCATGGCTAGGATAGCTTTGGCAAGATCTGAAAAAGTTCTATTGTCACCCTTCATTTTCTGGACAAGAGCCATCCCATCAATGACACACACATCTACTTCATCGGCATTTTCAACTGCTCTAGCTTCTTTAAGGATTTCCCTTCCTAAGGCTGATTTGTTGGTTTTCTGTGGCAAGCCGCAGGTGTTGCTAGACTCCAAGGCAGTGGTCCCAAAGAATAGCAGAGAACAGATTTCATGTCAAGATGTCTGGATTGAGCCATAAGCAGCATGGTTCCAAAAAGAGAAGTTGTTGTTTTTAGAATTAGTTTTCTTCCACTTGCTTTGATTTTCTTGCATTTATTGATGTTTGAAAAGGTTTGCAACTTGTGTTTTGGTAGACGATCATGGAAATTTACCTTTGGTGATGTTGATTCTAGTCTGTCTTTTCGGAATGCTGAGTATGATGTCTCTCCAATTTCTCTTGCTGATTTGAGATCTTCTGAAATTTCCTTTGGGGACAGTGTGGCATTTGCAATGTTGACAAGATCTTGTTGTTGAAGTGTGTCAAAGGGATTCATGAAGTCTTCAATTACTTCTACAAGGGATGCAACGCTTGCCTCATCCTTTACAATTCTAGTTTTTGTCAGGTCAGAATGTTGGAGATCAGTATTGTTCATGCCTAACATGTTGTGAAAGAGGCGGACATATTCACATCTAAATTCTGATGTAAGATATCTTGAGACAGGGCCTTGCTTCAAACTGAATCTGCATGTGCCTCCTGGCGTCTGAGTGTCTCTGTTCAGTCTCTTCTGTGGTTTGGTCAACTTGAATTCTTCAAAATGGATTAGAGTCTCCGATCTGTACAGCAAATCTCCCCTTCATAAATTCTTGATAAATGTCCGGGTGGTTTGTTTGAAGATTTGACATCTCTGCATTATATACAGACAGGTAGCGAGCATAGTTTGTTTTGTCATATGCAAAACACCAGGGTATCATGTGTCTGATGGCAGCAAGGTGAAGTTTCCAATTTCCTTCCCGAGATGCTCATATTAATCCAAGCAACACATCTCCTACCATTTCCACATAGGACATCCAGAACTGTGACAAGGAACCATATTTCTCTTTTAGGAAGCACATATAATTCTTGAAGTGCTCAAATAGACTCTTCACCACAGGATCTTCCATGACATCTTCAAAGGCTTTAGGATCACAAGTGCATTGGTGACATCCATATCCATATTGTGTCTTCTCATCCATGAAGAGAAACCTTTCCATGCTATTCTCAGGAGTGCTTCAAACATTAACTTGTGAGCGTAGACACCTCTATTGTACTGACGTCCTTCCATTACACTGTCAACTGAACCTTCAGCAAGAATTCCTGATTCGAAATGTCCTTCAATCCAGCATCTTGAAATCGTTTTCCGATTATGGAAAGAAAATTACAGATTGTGTGAAATGTTCCCAGTCGAAGAATAAGATGTTCATATTGTGCCCGGTGCTTCCACTTGATTTCACAAGCTTTTGCATATATGGCTTGGTCAAAAACGATGACAACTGTTTCAAGCTTCAAGTCTTGTCTAATGCTGTTGGATTGTTTCAATCTTTCTTGGACTGTTGACAAGTCAGTTGCAGGTGAATTGATTGTTGGAAGGTATCCAATGTTGTCTTGTTTGCATTCCACATTTCTCCTGACTGTGATGTTGAATCCTGTCCAGGTCATCATTTTCTGTGCATCAGTGTCAAACTGTCTAAGAAACATCCATATGAAGTTTTTCTGTTCGGCAAGGGTTTTATCATCGAGAAAATCAACTTCTTCAGTGTGCAATGGATGAGGTCCTTTTCTATCACCAGCGTTGTAAATAGGCAAATGCTGTTCAGGAATGTCTATACTTCTTCTTCGTGTCTTCTCCAGGTGAGGTTTGGTGTCTTCATAGTGAGGACCAAAAACAGGTGGCTGCACTGCTATGCCGTTAACACGATGGGAAGTACCTCCTCCTGTTAATGTCTCTTCTAGTCTATCAATGTTGTCCCAAGAAAGTGTTGTAAATACATGCGGTCTTATATTGCTAGGCAGTGGGAGGTGTGACATTTCCAGTTTATACAGAGTGCAGTTTCATTTTCCTCCATCATTGTGTAAGAGACACCGTGTCCAAGTCGATTTAAAGCTTGAATCAGTTGCACATTACCAGTCAGTGCCTTGACAACACAGGGTAACAAGATGTGTTTCGGCGGGATGATTGCTCCTCTGGTAGCTGCAAACATCAAATCCTGAGCAAATGAATTGGATAGCCATGTACATCTCTGAGAAAGATCAGTTGTGCTTGGGTCACCTGTGAGTAAGCAGCTGAGAAAGTTCATGAGAAGAGGAGGAAAATTGAAAGCTTTTGCGACAAGTGTATCTGAAAAAAATGGCCATGATTTGTTCCAAGTGAATTTTCGTATAATGGATCTGAGATGTAATCCAGCCTTTGTAATTAATGATGTAGCATCCTTTGATTCTTTCTTTAATATGTCATTTTCTCTTTTCAGTTGATGATTTTCTATCTTCTTTTGATAATTTCTTAGGAAAGACAAGTCTTTGTATAAATTCTGTAGCATGATCTGTGGTATTTTGCTTCAGAGGCTATCAAATCCCGAGCAGTAAGTGGGAAGAGAGACACATCGTTTTTCTTGAGAATAGCTGAAATGATGCTTTTATGTGATTTTTCTCCTACACACTGATTTAATGGCTCTCTGCTTTTTGATCCTGTGATGTATTTTGATGCTTTACAGAAGATACAAGTTGATGGTAGAATATTGGAACATATTGAAGTGTCACGCATTGACCTTCGTCTTTCCTTCTTTTCTGGTGCTTGCTCACTTCCTTCTTTCGATAGCTTGTCAAGATCTCGTTTCATAGTGAATAATTGCCTACATTTCCTGTGATAGAATAATTCGGGGATGCCATCTTCATTGACGTTAAAAGAAACCTTGATCAGTTCTTCATGCCCTCTAAGTTTAGCATCATTCAATAGAGTAGCCCAGGAATCAGCATCTCTTGGTGACACAAGTTCATCATCTTGCACTTGAGCATAGTGTATCATGCAAAATGCTGATTTCCCATCTGCAATAAAATTTTAAAACATTTAATGTTATTGTTTGTGAAACCTCTAATGAAAGCCTAAATATTATACACTTTGATTACTTTCTTTCAAATCCCATTTGTCAAATTGCTATGGATATTCAATTTCCCATTTAATAAAATGCAGTTTGTCATGGTAATTTAATTATGTAAAGAAAATAGTGACAGAGCATTGCAGCCAACCTGCAAAAACCTAAACCTGTTGATTTTACAGTATGGCTGAAATGGTGGCTATATTGATATTCAATTTCAAATCAAATGTATTTACAGTAAATTACTAGAAATTATTATATACATCATATATTTTATATTTTATAGTCCATGATCACAAGAACATTCAATGTCAATAACAGAGGAAGGATAACAGCACCCATAGTTTCCTGAAAATAAGATAAAATGCATAAAATTGAACATATATATTAATCAAAATATTTTTTTTACTTTATGATGAGCATACGGTAATCATGGCAATGTTGCTATAATAAGATTATCGTTTCAGATGATTACACAAATCAATAAGTTCACTTGATATGATTGATTATAATATTTAGTATACAAATATACTTACATGATTAAATCTATAGTTTTGTTTGCCATCCAATGGTAACTCTTTCTTTCATTCTTTGTCACCTGCAATACAAGAATACATTTTATATTAATAAACTTAAGTCTTTTAAGATATAATAAGAGACACATGGTAGTAATAGTTAATATAGCTAGTAAGTTAGGTAGAAATATGAAATTAAACTGTTGTAAATCAATATGATGACATGAAAGTCTAAAGAACTGTAATATAAAGAAGTTACAGTAATCTATTGATAATAATACTCACACCAGTGACTCATTAAGCACATATTCCAAGTAATTTGGGATTTTGGCTCTCATAGGTATCAATAGGTAGTGACAGGAACTGAAAGGAAAATTAGGAGATAGAATATAGTCAAGTGTTGTTCCAAGGAATATTCAGTCAATTTCAATATAAAAAAACAACAATTATATCCATCTGAAATATGTTCAAAAACTAAGTTAGTGATGGAAAAAATATTTGTATTTTTGTGAATAAACTTCAGTTGGATTTACTGAATCATTTGCTATAGAGTTAGTAAATATCTATTAATCAGGATTATCCATTACTTTCTTAATTTATTATTGCTAAAAAAAACAATGAGATGATGTTTGACACTTTTTGATTTTTTTAACATTGAAGACATATAAAATACTTACAACAAGAAACATGTACATGATGACTGCTTCTTTCAAGGTCAATTTGAAACTCTCTCTTCAACATGATCATTGGTGGTGACTGATTCTGATCTACTGAATGACTGTAAACTGAAAAGATAAAAAGAGATAATTATTGCCAATTCACCAATCACAATTCAAGTAAATCACAATTTCTTAATGTCATTTTGAATACACAAAAAATATATATATATTATTATAATCATATAGCAATATAATCAATTCATTTTGTTAAAATAACTGGAAAAAATGCCAAAATTTGCTTATTTCTCCTTCAGATGAAAACAAATGTGTAATTTGTTGCAATTAACGAGATAATAATGAAATGAAAGCAATGCATATGCCAAAAAAATTATTTTGATATTTTTTTAATTTTCTAGAAATTTGTAGAATTAATCTATCAATTAGAAATATAATTAGAGAAATATGTTCTGCAATAATTAAAAATATATTTTGTACATTTATTTTGGGATAAAAACGCTAATAAATGTTTTAAATTAATGAACTTATTAAATTCAACAGAAGCCTTGCACATATATGAGAAGCTGATAAGAAAATAGTATATGTGTAAAAAGTTTGAGTGTGACCTGTTTCAAATTGCAATTTGTTTTTGACCATGTCACTCAATATTCATGTATGAAATAACCAAAGGAGGTTACATTATTACAATGTCTGTTTTGTCAAAAATCCTTACAAATAATTTCAGAACATATTAAATACATTTTCATATTTTTATGATCATGTATAGGTCAAATGGTGAGGTGGTACAACAAGATTTAAAACTTCTTAAAAAACATATATAAAGTTATTTGAGTATATCAATCTAATTCCTGATTGAAACTAATCATATGATATCAAAACAATGTACTTACAATGGCTGAAACTGTCCAAGTATGCTGTTTTTTAGCACAGCATCTCCTGTTTATCCAGTTGTCAAGGAGGTCGCCATATTGGAAAATGGCCGACGGGATGCTATTTTCTCATGAACTTGTTTCATATACAGATATTGGAATGAGACATCTGGTGCCGTACTTTAAAGTTGTGTCAAACCTAAAAGCTACTTATTTGAAACTGCTATCATATTTTTTCATTATACACATAGCTATAGCAATTTATTAAGGCCAATAAGTCTTTGCCACCCAAAATGGTAATGACAACCAACGTACCTGACGGACTAAATAGCACTTTGTAAAATGTCCTCACATTAATCCTCCCCGGCATTAAAAATGAACTCGTCTGTGCCGGGGGTTTTGCTCCTTGTTATTTGATATAAATTTAGCCGTAAGAAAAGGTAAATCTATCATTAGGTGTCCATCAAATATATTTCTCACTTTGTTCAATGCAGCTATTAATATCGTACCGTTTATAACGTTTGATTCCATTACTTGTTGAAAATATAGACTGAGACATCCCTATCAATCAAATAGATGATTCTTACAGAAAACCACTATGACGTTGTCAAGAATTATGACGTCATAACTGCTCGCGTGAATGACGTCACTGTATTGTTGCTAAACTAAACGATCTTCCATTTAATACTATTTTTATTAAACGAGTTAATGATTTTGTATAAAACGAGCGAAAGCGAGTTTGATACCAAATCATTCACGAGTTTAATAAAAATAGTATTAAATGAAAGAAAGTTTAGTATTCTGTTTATTACTTGCCCTAAAAATCACGCAAACTTGCCGAAATGTGCTGAAACTAACAGTTCCGCGACTCGGCACCAGTTGTGACGAAGCGCTTACATTGTGACGTCACAACATCTCACTTCTGTGACGTCATACTTGCATTGTGATATTACACTAGTTTCATATTGCCGTATTAATATTACACTGCAGTATCTTGCACGGGCGTGTAATAATTAAACTTCTTATTTTGAATAAAATACTTTATCTACCACAAATTATTTGGTCACCCCCCCCCCCCCCCTTCGTAAACACACGGAAATTAAACATGTTAAATAACTTTTTTAATCTTAGTAAACAGCAGAATACAAGCTCTGAAATTGCCAGTCGGCTGTATCAATGCGCGGTGAAGCGGCCTCAAAATCAGAGGACGTTCAATCCAAAATTGATCACGTTTGATTTACCAGGAGAGCCAATCAGAATCTAGCATTCATCATATTCATGGTAGAATGTATATTTGTTTCATTATAAACAATGCCCTTTCGTGTGCATGGATGGCATCATGGTTAATATTCAACGTCAGTGCTAGCAAGCATAATTTGAGATTGCCTCTCTTCTTTCATACCAGTCAGTATTTTTTTCTTCTCGGTAGAGTTAATACTTTTATCAAACAGACAACTAGTTCTGCTTCTGTTCTACTACATTAAGTGTATACGACATCGACTGTCAAGCTTTCTTTTATTTCACACATTTATACTTACATCATTGGAGATTTTTATAAACACAAAGAGAGCAACGTTATACTCAAAGATAAAAGTATTACTGTATGGCACAAATGGGCTGTTTGAGTGACATTCTACAATTTATAGGGTAATAATGTAAAAGAGTTGACGTTATAACTTATAACGGTCTCGTTCTATTGTTTCCTTTGTTATAACTGTAGATGTATTCACCAATACACATCTACCTCTCTAAAACACATACTGTTTATCGCACACCCACGTTCAGTCAGGCGAAGATATCTTTAACGTTGGCAAATCAATGGAGTTGTCAAATTAAGAATCGTAGTTATTTTTTAAATTGTTTAACAACGAAAGTAGGATTCAAACCCGGTATCTTTTTGTTGCGAAGCAACGCCTCTTTCAACTGAACTACAGAGGATAGATACAAGCAGAGCTACTTTCTTTTGTGTCATGTCTATATTTCTATTTTGTTATTTTGTCCTATATAAGCCTATGTATATGTACTAGTTTAAACCAATGTTGATGTAATGAAGTTATCATATAGGTTTTTTTTAAATCGCAATTGGTGGAGTATTAATAATATTCTTTTGATCTGGAAAGGTAGAAACATAATATTATAAAAACCAAGAAAGGATGTTAATCTCTTTTTCTTCAGATACAACTCGACCGAAGTGGGTATGAGTCTCAGACAAACCCACACTTCCCTCGGTGCATCACTCAATACACCTCCCACCACCGTCGGTGGTGAATAGAGAATAAAGAATTTGAATTTGAATTTGAGAACAGGAGTCACATTATCTCTCTATTGAGCGGAGCAGAAGCTTAAAGCTGTAACAACTATGTGCTTCCATTTCAAACAGTAATTTATTTATCTATGTTAAAATTACTCTGCTATAGAATTTCAAAAGTCAAATTCTTTATTTTTTTGGTTCAAGACAAACCTTTATAAAGTGCAATATTTATGTTAATATTTTATACAACAAACTATAGCCCCGTTTATATGTGCGGTTACCCCCGGGGGTAAAGGCAATATTTTGCCCCAGGGGGGTAAATTTCGTCATGTAAACGCAACTTTTAAGAGGGGTATACTTACCCCCGGGGGAAAAGTGCGAAATATTTACCCCTGGTCTGGAGGTAGGGCAAATCAGATACCCTGGGGGCAAACACTTTACTTTGTATACCCCAGGGGGCAAAACTGAATATCCTTATAAAAGTCAATATATGAAGAGAAAATAATGCCCCTAGGTATTGCAATTTCATTTCATATAAACGCAATGCAATATTTGACTTTTGCCCCTGGAGACAAATTTACCCCCGGGGGTATAATACCCCCAGGGGTAACTGTGCGGCATGTAAACCCACCTTATGATACAGTTCTGTTTGAGATAGGAAAATCTGCTTAGTCAGTTGTGATGCAGTTAAATTCTTTAACAACTTTATATTGCAGAAACCTTGTAATATTATCTGTTTTTCAGTGAAAGTTGATGCTTGAATGAACGAAATAGGGAATAAGCATGAACTAGTTTATATGTGTCTGGTTTGTAAATTAATCAGGATTGGTCATGAGGTCGGTGGTGGAAGATAGTTGGTGGGTGGTGGCGATGGGTTATAGGAGGTGGTTTGGGGTTGGGTTGGATGATGGGTGGTGTTGGGTGATAGGAGGTGGTTGGTGGTTTGGGTGGATTGTGGGGATGGTGGGGATGGTTTGGATGATGGGTGGTGGTTGGTGGTTTTGGTGGATTGATGGGTGGTGTTGGGTGATAGGAGGTAGTTGGTGGTTGGGGTAGATGATTGGTTGAGATGGATGATAGGAGGTAGTTGGGGTGAATGATTGGTGGTGATGGATGATAGGAGGTGGTTGATGGCCGGGGTGGATGGTTGGTGGTTGGGGTGGATGATGGGTGGTGATGGGTGATAGGAGGTAGTTGGTGGTTGGGGTAGATGATTGGTTGAGATGGATGATAGGAGGTGGTTTGGGTGAATGTTTGGTGGTGATGGATGATAGGAGGTGGTTGGTGGTTGGGGTTATTGGGTGGTTGGGGGTTGATTGTGGGGTGGACGAGGGATTGTGATAGGTGATATGAGGTAGTTTGTGTTTGGGGTGGATTTTATGGTGGATGGTTGACTGGAAAGAAGTGGTTGGTGGTTGGGTTGGATTGTGGGTGATGATGGATGATATGAAGTGGTTGGTGGTTGGGGTGGATTGTTTGTGGGTGTCGGATTGGAAAATGAGAGATGGATAATGTCTTCAGAAAACGGATGTAACAGATAGCAAGTCTATTAAATTAAGCTCCGATTGGATCACAGGTCTTGAATTTAAAGGGATATATTTTCTCAAAATTAAACCTATACATGTTTAGCTAATGCCTCCACCATATAACATGTTTTAATATAATCCTTTGAAAGGCATACAATTTTATTTGAATAATCTACTTTCTTTGACCATATTCTTATTATGAATATACATGACGTTTCAGGTTGCTTGACGAAGAATGAAGTATACCATATGAAGAGTCACTACAAAACGCTCTGTGAAATTAGCTTACATCATTTTCTGCAATTAATATATCCCTCACATTATTATTGATACTTCTGAGTACTATACATAAGATGTTAACCACAGGTATGCATACGACACTCGTGACGTTAAGTTAAGTGCTATTCAACTTACATTGGTATATTCCTTTCTATGTTATGTTGATTTAACCCTTATAAACTTGATGGTATGTAAATCCATACTGGGGATGTCCAGGGCAACCAATTATATGTGCAAATATACAAATTTCGAACGTTCAATAAGCAACTACAATTGCGAGACACGGATTATCATTAGCTCAAAGATGGATAGTTCTGGAAGTAGCAAAATCGAGGTCATTACTGATGAATAATTAATTTTTTCAAATTAAAATTTGCAGCTCCAAATGAGAAAAAATATTATGTGAATGCTAATCTATTTATCATGTAAATCGTACACGATTAATGCCGCCAGTAAATGAAATCAAATAGAAAAAAAAAAAAAAAAGCGTTCAAAATGTGGGTTAAAAGAACACTTTCCCTTCAAGAGGTAGGGTACGTGATACCGTATTCATTACAATGATACAGTCGGGAGGAGGAAACCAACTGTCAGTCAACATTCACCAATATACATCCTTAAAATTCCATCTCACTTCGACTTGGATTCAAGGACAAAAGGTTGAACTGGCTTTGATTCCATCTAGTTCATTATTTTTTTGATACAGAAGACATAGCTATGGTCTCTCTCATATCAAAATAAAGTATAATAGGTAATTATATTATGTTTAATTATCTAAAATGTTGAAACTTGATTGAATGTTCATATCTAGGCTTTTGTGAATTTCATATGCCCATATGAATTAGGAGACTTATTCCAGTTTCTACTACTTTAAAGGGGCAGTAGCATGTTTTTAGGGGGAATAAAAGTTGTTGTCAGGAAAAAGGAAATTAATAGTTCCAATTGAAAGACAATGCATTTAAACTAAATGGAGTAGTAATAATTCAAATATATAATGTAAAGTTTAGCCATGCGATTCCCTTTTCTTACGCAAAATGAATTAAAGGTGTTCACAAAAACTGGCCGCCAATGGATTTAGGTGAATCTTCATACTTTGTTCTCTGACTATGGAAGATTGGCTTGTGTAATGAGATTTTTGACACTATCACAATAATACATTTAAGGTTAACGTACACTTATCAGTGAAAACTTTAAAATATAAAATTATCAAAAAACGTGCTACTGCCCCTTTAAGTAAGTTCATATGGTACAGTTTCGTTGGAAAATCTGGATGTGACTGAAGCTCTTGATACGTAGAACAGAAAACAATATCTGAAAATATGATAAGTAATTTAGAGAATAACCAGCGGGCACGAGAGATTACGGGATATCTGCCCGAGTCGAAATAATGTTCACAGTCGCGAACCTTTAAAAATAAGTCTAATACGTCATTAATGGATTAGTAATATATTTTTTTATTGTTCTATTTCCAAGAATTTTAGATGGTAGCCATGTGTGTTACCAACCGACAGCGCTGACTGTGCCTTTGGGAAAAAAAACAATCTTGAATTTAAAGTAGATCTGACGCGTTGCCAAATAACACATCATATATAAACCTGTAAAAATATTATGTACAGTACATGTTTTCGATCTACGATTTTATATTCATCCCAATCGACATGCATGAGTTAGGCACGTTCCATTTATCGACGACTCGTGTTTCCTTCCGACCAATCAACGTTGAGAATCACTAAAAGCAGCAGCAATGTGCAGTAAACAAATTATCCATCGTGTATCCTAACCGTCTTGGTAATACTAGCATGTAGTAATACGTATTTTATATTTAAACATCGGTTTATCTCAAACATGACTTATCAGTCTCAATGCGAATTATAAGCATTTATATTCAATGCATGATCAAACTGTCAAATTATACTTGTGTACGTGTTTGTACTAGACGGAACTACTGAACTAGACAACACTATGAAATATGATTCTGACAAGTGTGAATGAACATTTAGACTGTTTTCAGGGTATGTTTATCTTAACTAGTAGAAAGGGTTGTGTTCTATAATGATTATCCCCCTAATGTAAACACAGGAAAGTGCTGACCAGGATTAGAACTGAGCATACGTAAGCTGACCGTCGACCAATGCCTGCAAGGAAACCGTTTCGAACAATGCATGTAAGTAGCTATTTGACACTGATTAAAATAGGCCTAGTTCGGAGGAATAAAACAGTAAAAATATAAACTCTACTGAGATATGAAATCCTCTACACTAGGTCCTAGGGGAGAGGCCCTATCGAAAAACCAAGTTCGATTCTCGACAGAGTCAATATTTTCAAACTTTTATTTATCAAAACCATTCCGATTTTAATAAGACTGATTGTTTTGCATGCTCGACTAGACAATTTCATAATCGCCATTTACTTATTTATCCAATTACAAAACAGTAATGATCCACAATGAACAAATGAAAAGCACTTGAAACTTAACTGTGAAATGAGTATGTTATTTTTATCATTTACACTATATGCAAGGTTAAAATTAAAAGGAACATGATTAATATCAAACGTGTACTGGTGTGGTAGGATATCTTCACCGTGATCATTTGAATGCAAGACACTTAACGATCTCAATTCTGAGGTTGCATATTGTCGTAGTAACAGTAAACATGTCGTCGTTATTCTTGTAGAGGAAGATATGAGGACAATCACATTCAATGTTTATTATCATGTATGATATATAGCATTTTCGGCTTATGCATTATATTTAATATAAATATAGTTAAATTTTAGGATCTTCCAAGGTAGTTACTTGTTCGGTTTATGATCCTTTAAGTTCTGATGTGTCAAATAATTTGTTATAAAATTGCAAGGACGACCCCACTTTCTTACAGTAGAACCAAGTTAGGAAAGATCCCACTGTGACGTCACCGCCTAACAACATATTATATCACGGACATCGGTTGTTCAAGTAAGTACAATTCCTGAGAACGTTCTGAACTAAAGTAACTGCAAAACACTATAGAATGACTAGTGGTCCCAAATAAAACAAGTTTACATTTGATCACTCTCTGTCGTTAGCACCAAAGGATATGGTGTGGAAACAAGCATCTTTATCCTTCACAGTTTTAAACAGTTTTAACTATACATGTAAACCATCAAGTATAGTTTTCATATATATTTACGTTGTCACAATTCTCGTCCAATTGTTCCCACAATACTTTCCGATTCAATCTATATCATCAATCTTATTTTAAGCGTAGGTAGACAATTATAGTATTTTTACTGTCAAACAGACTTCATAGTCTTCATAGTGATATCCCCCCTTGTAACGTCTCACAGCATACGAGATTTCATTCCAATGTTGGTTTCTTTTCTAATATAGTATTACTTTGAGTCTTATTAGCACATTTGTTTACCCTCCATCATCAATATTTTGAAAGGTTTGGGAATATGCAGTTTCTTTTTAAGGTACAAATTATTCAATGAATCAAGTTTGTGCTCTTATCTTATATAACCCCAATTTCATTACTGAATTTATCTCATTTATGTTCATGTTTTATTAAACCGGAGGATCTATAAACGTTTTGTTGTTTGATTTGAATGAACCGTTTGAGGTTTATTTGTTGGTTTACAAAACCACCAAAGACACTTTACACATATATGATCATCTTCCTACGCAAAGCCTAAAACGCCGAAATGTCATTTTATGCCTTACTGCTTACCCTTTACTTTTCTGTGCTGCTATCCGGTCCCTACAGGCTAGAGAGCCAGCACAGAAAACTCAAAGGTCAGCATCAAGACATAAAACTGACAGTTGGAAACTGACGTTGTAGGCTTCGTGTAGGCAGATGATACATGCTCGATAGGATACTTAACATGAAAACCTGATTTGACAACGATAACCTTACATTTTGACACTTTGACATAAAAGATACCTTACATAAGAATTATGACCACGCCCACCCAATTTCAGTAATCAAGCCCCCTTCATCAACCCCCCCCCCCCCCCTTTCTTTATTGCTTTCTGCAAATCTCCTTTTCTGCTTAGTCGTCGATTTATGGACACGATCGTATATATATAAATTGAAATTTTATAATAAAATGTTGTTAGTGAACAAGAGTGTTTGTGTCTAATGACTGTACTGTTTGGACTCTGCCAAATGTAAGTTTTTACTCTTTACAGTAAAAGTTCATTATGTGTTTGTGAAAACTATTCAAGATTATGGCCTTGTCCATAATGTCGTTGCACGAATGATAATTAACTCTTAATATATATATTTAATAATTAATGAAGCTTCTTAATTTAAAGGCAATTCAAAATGGTTATGACTTCCGGGGTTACGTAACGAAAATCAGCTAAGCATATTCAAGGCACTTTAAATAGCGTGATTATATTTGTTTGAATTTGATAACGCATTATGGGAAATTACTTAGAACATCAATAATTCAACCTCATTTTCGGAAACTTAAAAGTTGTAACGTATTAAGTGAAGTTGAAGTGGATATGTGAACTCCCGTGTGTCCTATTAGGTAGCGAAATGGACTCTCGATACATCTACACTTTAGAACTCCTTTTTGGTAAACGTTTGAATAGTAGTGTACCATGCATTCAGAAACTATGTTATACACATTTAACTTTATATCCGAGCAACATATATATGTTTGATTTAATCACTGGTGTCAAAATGTCAAGTTATTGTGATGAAACAAATTCTTTTTAGACTTGTTCATTGAGTATAGTGAAAGAATTAACGTTTTAAGTCGATTTTGATCGAAAACCGGACAATGTGTCGCTATATGCATTATCCTTTTCATTGTAAATTGTCTTATGTTATGTATTAACCATTTAAAGATAATAAAGATAAACAAACATAGCATTTTGACATGAATTTAGCCAAATAAACAAATCATGAAAATAACGAAGTTTCACTTTAAACAAAGAAAATTTGATACATATGAAAAAGGACAGCATTATAATGAATGTAATATGATGATTATCTTAATTTTGGCTGATGTGGCAATATTAGCCTTTTAGAACCGTAGAGTGAAAGGTACAAATTTCTTATCTTCAAATGATAAAAATTGTCGAAGTATTTTTTAATGTCTTATGATCTGCCGTCTAATATTAATGACGATCATAGAAAGTTACTTTTGACAAATAAACCCAGACTTCTTTGTGAATTGTTTGTTTTCATAATATCTTCATTTTCATCACCAGATAGATGTAAAAATATCAGTCTTTTTATTAATGAATCGTTTCCATCACAAAAGCTTGTACAACAGAACTACCTTTGTACTGTGACATGTCAAAATGACCTAGTTGTGTAGCTTCAAGAACTCCATACCCTGTTTGACGCACAATAACATTTAAACTGAACATATGATTTCTAAACAAGTATTTGTCACAAAGTTGACAAGATCCCCCGCCACAAATTGATGTTAACAAAAAGCATAATGTATACATAGAAACACTTGTCTACACTTGTCATGCTAGCTACTAGATGCCATATAGACCATAACAAATCGACAGTTCCCTGGGTCCCTAGAGAACAGTTCTTAACATATCAGCCTTTAAGCGTTAAATGCATGTTGTCTTCACTGTGACTTGAAAATAATGTGAAAGTCACCAAAACCAAATTGGCCCGTTGTCTACCCAAACATAGATTTATAAAAAGAATCCAGTGAATGACTCTTGAGCTATCACACTAACAAGCTTAACATGCAGGTAAATTGATGATAAATCAAAAGTTCTGCTGTGACCTTGAAAACAATGTGAAGACCATCAAAATTGACTTTGTCCTGCGTCTTCCCTATAAGATGCTTTGCATAAGAATCTAGTGAACAGTTCTAGAGATATCCCGCTGACAAGCTTCAAATGCTGATCTCAATGCTGAAATTTTCAAAGCCTCGCTGTGACCTTGAAAATAATGTGAAGGTCACCAAATTGACTGGGCCCTGCGCCTTCCCAATAAGATGCTTTGTGTAAATTATTAAGAGAATCCGGTTAATGGTTCTTGAAATATCCCGCTGAGAAGCATAAAATGCAGGTTTCAATGCTGAAATTTTCAAAGCCTCGTTGTGACCTTGAAAATAATGCAAAGGTCAACAAATTCGACTGGGCCCGGCGCCTTTCCAACAGAAATTCAGTTCATACCTGAATAATTTCACACTCTGAAGTTTACACATATCCTCGAACGTTGATTGGTCTAGGGCATGGTCATGTGATCGAAGATTCATCGATTCATTTCCCATGAACTCACAAAAACAGTGTTCATACTTGTGTGAACGTTGACCGGAACTACTTTGATTCTCCGTCCAACATCAAACCAAACGTTATTCAAGAATTTGTTAGTAAAAATTACCAATGGAATTGTAATTATAGCTTTATTTTCCAAGTAGATTATTTTGATTTGAAAACATTCACTTTTATCATTTGTTTTAGATCATTTGATAGGCTAATCATTTATTGCAAAATAGTAGATCTGATCGAACGGAACGAGATGAATATTTACATTACGGTCATTATTGAGTACTGTAAAGCGTAACAAAGACAGTCTTCATACTCACGATGTATACACAAGAGATGACAAATATCGATAGAGCAGTTACATGTCACTAATTACTGTTGTTTACATATTTTGACGAAGATCGATACCCCTGCAAATGGCGGCCAGCAAGACACGACGTCTAATGCATACATGTAAGGCAGATATATCTGATCTCTTGTCCTTGCACGAAGGGCTTTTATACAAGTTTGCGCTTCATTTAGAAATTCTTAGTGCATCATGTTATCGTATCTCATATATATACACAGACTTATTTTGATAAATATTCAGTTTCTTTTCAAATTGGGATTATTTCTGGTCGCATGTGGCAGTGTTACTCGTTCAAAGAAAAAAAAACAGTATTCATATCACTCCGCCGTTCCATTCCATATATGGTGCGAAATTATAAGAATTGAATGTCAGTTTGTGTGTTTGCACTGAAAAATGAACGATGTAAAAGCTACATTCAAACTTGTGTGAACCCAGCGAGCTTGCGAGCGGGTTCACATGAAAGTTTGAATGTAGCTTTTACATCGTTCATTTTCCAGTGCAAACACACAAACTGACATTCAATTCTTAAATAAACTTAATTTCGTGACGTCACATCACATTTAGCCACGCCCATTCACACTTAGCCACGCCCCAAATGACGGACCTATTCGTAATCTAGCGTTTTTTTATGCTGTACCAGTTCGCGAGAGTTCGTTAAAAAGACACAAATTACAAATAGCTAATATCAAATAAATATTTTAAAGTTTGTTTTATAAATTGCACGGCTTCATAACAATACACCCGGTCGTTTTCCCTCTCCCGCAGTCGCGGCTATTACAAGGCGATCGGCCATTGAAATGCCGCAGTTTCTAGCTTTGTTTCTCAACAATTTTGAGAACTGTGCCGTTTAACATAAACTTAATTCCATTTGATCTGATCGCTTGTCGTCAAGCTTTTAAGCCACATGTAAGGCACCTACGATAGTCAAAACATGCTATTTTCATCCCGAATCCAACAGTCGCGAGTTTGTGTTTATGTACAACGGTTGACACTAGGAATGTCAAGGCCACGTGACAAGAAGTTGCGTGATGCCGTTGTGAATTTTCATTGGCTGGTGAACTAGTCGTAGGCGGAGCTAAAATAATAATGACGTTTTGATTGACATATTATCTCTCTCGTGTTGTTGAGAGTTGAATTCGTTCGCGTAAATAGTGCAGTCCTATTTGTTGCATTGTGTTTATTTGGAGCAAAACATCGAATTTGTGTATATTTCTTTATAAGAATTGACTTCAAAATCTATTAAGTTCATGGAGGTATAAACTTAAAAACCGCTGTGCAAACTTCGCGTAACGCGGATTAAACACAGTTTGCACAGCGGTTTTTAAGTTTATACCTCCATGAACTTAATAAACTTTGAAGTCAATTCTTAATTATTCACAAAAAAACGTTAATAGTATTCTAATGTACAGTTACAGACAGTGACAAATTTAGTAAATTAATATTTCAAAACCTCTGTCAGTTTAAAGCAGGAAATTGAAACGGTCAGCATGTCGTGTTGTCTCTCCCAGGTGGAACCAATAAAGATACTTCAGTGGCTATCATGCTTGTCCAAACATTCGACGTTTTTGAAATGTTGGAATTTGTTCAGGAAAAACTGCTATATTTTCTGTTCTTCTAGAAACAATATGAAAGAGAAGATTACATCTGGTCTGTGTTGAGCTATTCTTTGTCATAACACGTATATTGCGATCAACAAGAGTTATCTATCTTAGACCATGATTGTAACATTCAACATCGGTGATAAATTCTCCGCATGTAGATGGCCTACAGAATCTATGTATAAAAACATTTAATCGACCACTTACAAGGTTTATCATACATTCAAAAGAGTTTCATCACTTCAATCCTGTAAACCTATTTTTTCCCTGGAAAACTTGGTAGGGAGATTCTGAAATTGAAATTGAAGGGGGTGGCTAGATGTATATTGGGCAAAAGACGCAATTTTTGTGCACCTGTTTAGGTTCGTTGTGGCTTTCTTTTTTGAGTATGAAAAACATTAGTAAAATGACCTAAACTGGCCAAATAAATGGCTTGGTTGCAAACACTTACAGCCAAATGTGTCCTAGGAAATACAGAACAATATAGGAGAACCATAAACACAAACGTTTACACTTGACATAATAATTCATCCCTCACAAGTGACACGGTTATATATGAGGAAAATTATTCCGGTTTTTCGCCTCTTAAACTATGCAATATGCACAAAAGGCAACCTTAAGTTACACATGGCCAACAAAAACTATATTATCGTAGCTTCCGTTTGCTGTCACGATCCGTAAAGACTTTTTTAAAGATGACTAATGCGAGTTTAAACGTAAAGGTTTAAAACGTAATGGGGCGTTTTCCTTTTGTAAAAATGCCTTCATCTTCAGAGCAAAGAAAGCAATAAGTAAAATGGATATTTTGCGGTAATGACCTACAATTTAAACATTTGACAAAATGAGGCATTTATGTCTTTCATATAGTGAATAAATGTAACATTTTTCTATTTTGGACCTGAGTCAGGCGAAAATGGCGAGTTGGTTAGCTGCTTTTACACCCCTCGGGCGGTTATATCCCTTCCTTTTTTCAATTGGTTTTATCTCGTAATTACCGTCCTAGAGGTATTTACCCTTTACAACCCTTTGGAAGTTATTGTCTTTATTTTAGTTGAATTTTATAAGCCTAGGTCGGTTATAAGATTGTAAACAGACGCAAACAATTGGACTTGTAAAATTTTGAGTTTTAATCAAACAAGAAAGTTCAGATTTATGAAAACGAAAGTGGGAACCAGGGACCTCTATGTCATCAAGCAGCGCCCTTATCAGTTGAGCTACCGAGGATCCATGTCACTTAATGTAAAATTTTGTTGTGTCATGTTTGGAATTTACTTTTTGCTTTAGATATATACCAATATTGCAATAAAATAGTTTATAATGTCAGGATTCAAGTTTTTAGTTCTTTTACCCTTAGCAGGGGGTATTGTAAGTTGTCTAAACGTTTATTTTTATCAAGACATGCTCAACCCGCTAAATACACCACAGAAACGTTTATGAATTAATTGCATATAAACAGATTTAATTGAAACATTGTAATAAAATAGTTTTTAATGTAAGGAATAAAGTGTTTTGTTCTAAAACCCTAATCAGGGGGTATTGTAAGAAGTCTTAATGTTTATTCTTATCAATATATGTTATATCAGCGAAATATGTCACTAAAACATTTATGAATTAATTGTATATAAGACACATTTAGTTAAAACAAACGCAGGAGTGTTCCGCGGGAGTGTAAGTCAAATAATAACCCGATTACTTCGGGTTATGGAAATAACCTCTGCTCAATAACCCCTCGGTACCGGGTTATTATTTACTACGTATCGCATGATCGTGACTATGAGGGTGTGGGTTCACACAGCCCGAAAAAGTACAAGGCTTTGTATCAATGCAGATAGTTTGATCCGAAATAGAATATTGTTACTTTTTGACAAAAGTCAGAATTTACAATCAATTATAAGCTAATGGAATTTCACTATGATGAAGGGATGCATCGGTATTGTAATATTTTGTTTGTTACCATTTCGTTAAGGACGAATATATATATCTTTAAAATAACAAACTGAAGATTGGTCTTCATATAAGTTCATTACCAACCAGTTTCACAACATAGTGACCAGGGTAACGTATACATTGTGTTGCTAATGGTAAGTCGGAGATGAATATCATTATCTATTTAAATATAATGCTTTAGTAAACCAACGCTGTAATCTGACAAATGAACGCTTCATGCTGTTTCCATCTTTATTAAACTATAAGAAACTAATGTGCAATAGAAATATCCAAGTAATTAAGAATCGGTCATGTTTAGTCACAAATTTTGCCATCTTGCTGTAATGTATTTGTTTTTTACATGTAACTCATGTACTGCCGTTTGCGGTCCCTTTGAGTGAATAAAGATTGATTGATTGTTAACAATGGCAATTCATGACGTCATATGCATACCACAAAAAATATATATAGTAAATGCGACGTCAACATGATTTCATATTTGTTCCAGATCAATTTAGTGGTATATCCGTCAATAAAGAATCATTCTTTTATTTTCCTCAGCTCTTCATTATCAGTGCGCATTTTGTATACAGGACAGACTCTATATATATATATGGCTTTCCCTCGATCATTGGATATCAATCTTCATGACACTTTTGTACCATCTCGACTCCCGAGGGATCATACAACACGCTTTAATGTCACTCTCCATACGAGGTACCCATTTACAGCTGGGTCGACTGGGACACATGGTCACAGTATTTTGTCCATGTATACTGCACGTTGCTGTACCTGCAACTAGGTATCTGCACGTTTTCATGTTGCCACCATCTGGTCATTTACCAACGGATTCGTGGGTTCTTTTAAGTGCACAGGGTTGTGTACTGTACACTAGGGATTGTGACAACACTGAAAGAGTCTGCACAGAAAGTTGACTCCAAGGTTTTTACACCCGGTCACAGGCGGGGCTCGAACCCGGCACGTCAGGCTTGCTAGCCTGGCACTTTTGCCGACTCGGCCACCGCCCCCCCCTACCCTCTGTAACATACTTCAGCATTTTCGTAGATCCACGCATAAATAACATTCAACAGCAAGCACGCGGCCATAAATTTGTTCAAAACATGAGACAACTTTATTTTTGTCTCCACCTATAGTCACTGGGTGGTAACGTACCCCGGAAATTGCTGACCACGAAGCGAGGAAAGATGACAGAGGCAGGGGACCAGGTAAGATTCACGATTGATTTGAAGTCTTTCTAGGGGTTTTTAAATGCAATAGACTACAGGTAAATGATTGATGTGGATAATAGTTCATATACGAATTTGAATTACTTACTGACAGGTCTTTCTCATTTTACTATTGTCGAAAATCGGCAGTGTGGTCGCTACAGAGATAGTGAAAGGGAACAGTATTTTACCAATTTCATTATTTTCGTGTCATTTTAGAAGGTCAAATCTATGTTAAAAAGAAATTCTTGAACAATTTACAGTTTCTTGATACCCCGTGATCGTGTGATTTTGAGAGAGAAATGAGTAATGTGACAAAATAATTGAACTCGAGGGGTCTGCATATTGACTCGAGATGTGGTCTGCATATTGGAAACACAAATACTGAGTCAATACGCAGACCACTCGAGTTCAACTATTTTGTCAAATTAATCATTTCTCTTTCAAAATAAAACGATCACGGGGTATCAAGAGAGTGAACATTGTTCTAAAGTTACTTTTGAGCATAGATTTACCTTCTAAAATGACACGAAAATATTGAAATTGGTCCAAAACTGTTCCCTTTCACTCTTTTTGTAGCGACCACACGGTCGATTTTCGATAATAGTAACATAAGACAGCCCTGTCAGTAAGTAATTCAAATTTGTATGTGAACTATTATTCACATCAAGCATTTTACCTGTAACCCTATTGCATTTAAAACCCTAGAAAGTCTTCAAATCGATCGTGAATCTTACCTGGTCCCCTGCCTCTGCCATCTTTCCTCGCTTCGTGGTCAGCAATTTGATAATAATTTTGTTTGTTTTCCAGATTTCCAAAAGAACTAAGACTGGAACAATGGACTGTACAAACATGCAAAAAATGGGACGAAGTAGGAAAACCTACCAATGCCATGAAAAGAGACGTTCTTTCAAGAAAATATCAAAAGAAATAACTGCAGAGGAGAAGAATGTTATTCTCAGGAGATTCGTCCGAAAAGTGAACGATAGTATTACCGGAATTTTGACATCAACAACAGTGTGAAATGTTGTTAGATTGGATATCTCAAGTATTCTACATAAAGAAGGAAACTATTACTTTGACCAGGAATATACTTGTGAGAGAGAATCTTCAGATGATACTGAAAACACCGATGAATCTTCTTGGAATCAATTTCGCCCAACAACGGCAGACTAACACAAAACACCACGATTGAGGCTGACGATGGATACTAGAGGCACTGCGATAAACATAAGATGTATTTAGAGAACAACACTTGACAAGGTTACATTTTCAATTGAAATTGTCCACGTTGTGTCAAACATGAGTTCAATAAAATTGCTTAATCTCAACGTGTTATTTTGTTTTTCAATGAAACTGGTATGAAATGTTACGTAATCAAATAATGCCAACTAATAATGAGAATGTAGAAGGGACCGTCTCACAAATCTTTACTTCCCATTCAGTTGCAGTAGATTCCTGAAGGATAAAGCCCTGAATGACGGTCAAAGAGTCATACATAACACATTCTTCTGTTATGAATGCGAACTCTGGTCGTACATAGAGAACATGAATTTAGGCTATGGGACGTTTTTGACGATGCTATTAAAACGTAGCCTTTCAATCTATTCCTCATCAGATGTAGCTCAACCTGACTGAGCAGCATTTTTACAGTATTGTATCATCTTATGATATCCTATTAACAAATCTCTCAGTGTCATACATTTACAATTTCAAAGACGTATTACAAAGAAGGTTAAAAGGATTGAAATGCACTAACAACCCTGTCCCTTTGATCCTTCTATTCTTACTTGGTGTAATGGTTGCTACTCACGATTTCCAATTTCTTAATAAAAAGATAAAATAAGCAATTGTTCAATTTGATTTCGAGTGATAGGTTTGTCTTTCAATTACTATAAGACACTTTACAAAACATATTTTTGCAATCAAAATGACCAATGTATGGAGTTTGAAGATAATGTTCACCCCCTTAGGCTTTCTGTAGATGGAAATAACGCATAGCTTTTTACAATT